>APFE031598188.1:32508-62265 GCA_000404065.3 Pinus taeda
TAAATGACTGGATTTTGATCTCTCTCTCTCTCTCTATATATATATATATATATATATAGACATTTTGGTATTTTGATGGTGTAAATGTTTTTTAAATGTTTTTGTAAAATTTTTAACTCAATAATTTTTTACTTTTCATGCATGCTTCTATAGTGAATGAGACAGATGTCAGTCTAATACATAGTTAGCTAATGTATCAGTAACCACATTAAATTCTCTAGGAATGTGTTCATACGTGATTATTTCAAATTGACGTTCCAGGAGTCGTACCCTTAAATAATGACGTAACAAGGTTGGATTACGAATGTGATAACGATTTGTCAATTTCATAACAAATAGCCGAGAGTCTAACCTGACCACCAGATTGGAGATATCCTTTGATAACGCTTCCGTGAGAAGCGAAATGACGGACATGTACTCAACAATATTGTTGGTTGCGGTACCAAGAAAGAATCCTCTGGAACAAAATAGTTCTGACTTAGGTGTGTAGATGACCCAAGCAGCTGATGCAATGTGCCATGTGTGACCACTGGCACCATTCGCTTATCCTACATATGTTAAGGGTAACGAAGACATCTGCATTGCAAGAAGGATGTATGAGACAAATACTCCAATAAATATCAAAACAATCCAATCACACCAAAAATGGAAGAAAAACTTATAAATATATAAAATTACAAAGCACATGCGTAGTGCAATTCTAGGCATAATACTTTTTCAAATAGAGCCCATTTCTGGGCTCGGCGAGCAGGACTCCTTCCCAGTCCTGAAGTTCATATGCCCCTTTTGAGAGGACTTTCCTGACAACATAGGGACCTAGCCATAAGGGTTGAAGTGTTCCTGCTCCCAAGAGGTCATGTTTTTTTTATCATAGAGAAAAACAAGATGTCCCTCTTGGTAAGAACGAGGCTTGACCTTTTTGTCATATTAGGTTTTTACCCGACACTTGTGAGCCTCGAGTGCCAATTCGGCATATCGATAGGTTTCGTCCAACTGATTAAGGTATAGTAAGCATTCTTCTTTGGCAGTAGTGCTGAGCAGGAGCTCAACGGCTATTTCCAGGGAAAGGATCTGACACTTGATGGGTAAAACTACTTCCAGGCCATAAGCGAGTTGGAAAGGTGTAAAGACCATGGTAGTTTTTACTGAAGTTCGGTATGCCCATAGCACTGAATATAACATTCAGTGCCAATTGGTTTTATTATTTCCTACCAACCTAAAGATCATGGTTTTTAAGATGCCATTGACGGCTTCTACTTGACCATTAGCTTGGGGGTAATAGGAGGATGATTGATCCTGATGAAAACTAAGTAGTGATGTTAAATCATACATCATATGGTTCTAGAAATGAGATCCATGGTCTGTAATGATCGTGTGGGGTACACCAAAATGACAGATAACCTGATTGAATAGGAATAGCACCGTTGTTTCTCCATCGGCTATGTAGGTGGGAAGGGCTTCGTCCCATGATGAAATAGTCCACAACTACTATGATATAGTTGTGTCTAGCAGAGGAAACAGGATTGAAAGTTACGAGGTCTATCCCCCATTTGTAAAGGGTCCAACAGAGATCACCATGTGTAGTAGGGCTGAGGAGCGCACATTTTCTTGGTGAACACTTAACAAGGATGGCATTGCTGGATGGCCTTGACACAATATTTGAACAAGGTTGGCCAATAATAGCCTTTGTGGAAGATTTTATGTGCAGTAGATCTGCCAAAAAGATGACTGCTACATGCCCCAACATGGAAGTCATTTAAAACATGTTTCGCCTCTTCATGAGTGAGGCAATGTCGAAGAACTGTATCCACACCATGACAATATAACATATCGTTAATCACTAGATAGTGTCTCACTTGGTGGCGGATGCGATGACGGTCACCTGTCGATAGTACGAGGCGGAACCATTGTGCTTGCAGGTAGACAAGAATGTCACTGTACCAAGGGTCAGTGGTGTCGATAAGAGAGACGACCTCATCCAAAAGAGGATCGTGGGCTATCTCATTAGGATCGACGATGAGAAGGTCCGACAAAAGTTTGGCTAAGACTAAGGAGTTCTTCGCCTTGGAAGTTGTGAAAACCAGATCAAATGTTTTAAGGATCACGATCCATTTTGAATATTTTCCTCCAATTACTTGATGAGACAAAATGTGTCTCATGGGATTATCTAAGGCGATGACAATAGTCTGTCGTAGTAGGATGTAGTGTCGGAATCAGTTGACCGCAAAGATGACTTCCAATGACAACTTTTCCACATGTGAATATCTAAGTTCGAGCCTAGCCAAGCCTTTGGATAGATAATAGATCACATGTTCACTCCAGTCATCATGAGTTTCAACCAAGACCATTCCGAGAGAAGATGGCGAGGCTGCCAGGTATAAAAGAAAGTCGTGGCCATAGTCGGGAGCGCCAAGGAGTGCGGTTGATATAAGCACCTTTTTCAAGGCATCAAATGATCGTTGAGCTTGATCATCCCACAGACATTGCACTCCCAGATTAAGTAGGCACATAAATCCTTTCGTCAACTCAACATAGTTTATGATGAGCCGTCATAAAAAGTTTGCTTTTCCTTGCAAACGTTGGAGCTGTAGAACAAATTGTGGTTCAGGCAATTGAGTAATTGCCTTTACCTTATCAGTATCAAACCTAATACCGTACTTGGAGACAATGAATCCAAGTAAGTGTCCAGAATTGACAAAGAAAACACTTTATGCAGATTCAGGCAAATGTTGTAAAACTGGCACCTTAGAAAGATTTCTCTTAAATGGTTTAGGTGTTACGTTCATTGCTTGGAATGGGCTGGAAGGTCATCCAAGTAAGCTTGAACGATATGCCTAATATCATGAAATGCGTAGTCCATGGCTCTTTGAAAATTTTCTCCAGCATTCTTTAAACTGAATGGGACTTTTCGATAGGCAAAGATGCCCCATGGGCAGACGAAGGCAGTTTTATGCTGCTCTTTGGTTTTTACATAAATCTAGTTGTAACCTGAGAATCCATCCATGAATGAAAATGATTCACAACTGGCGCAGTTGTTGATGATTTGATCGATGAACGGTGTTGGATAATTATCCTTGGGACACACGACATTCAAGTCTCGATAGTCAACACATATGCGGATGCTTCCTTGTTTTTTATCAACAAGAACCAGATTGGAAATCCATTATGTTAAAGGAACATGATAGATGGAACTAGCATGTAACAATTTTTCCACTTTGTTTTTTATGGCTGCCGTTTTTTGGGGATGGACTAGTCGAAGCCTTTGACAAACAGGTTTATCATTGTCGTAAATCTTGATCTCTTGCTCGACAATAGATGGATCTATGCCAGGCCTTTCCTCATAAGAACAGGAGAATACATTGCGGAATTCCTTAAAAAGGTAGGTGAAGTTTGCAATTTCCTCAGGAGTGCAATCTTCTCCAATCTAGATGTTTTCCACGATGCCTGTCTTGACAGAAATATCGATGAGAAATGTCTTTGAAATATTTCCCATGTTTCCTTCCACCTCCAAAGTTTGGATGGTCGTATAGGGTGAGGAAACAATTTTTGGTATGTCAAAGGACAGGATTTGAAGATGCATCCTATCCAAATCAGATATCAAAACACGATGCTGTGAATCCTCCCAAGGTCACTCTTCTAAACTCATGATTTCTTAAATAGCTTCGTCCGTAGGTAGGACTTGATTGAGTGGATCGAAAGAAGGAGTGTTTATGGGAGGGGTTGTGGTACCATTGGTCGTAATCAAAGTGACCAAAGATGCAGATGCATATTGAATGGCTTGGTAGGCCAATTCGGCTGGTGACAGTGGCATTTGTTATCCGTATGTGTCAATGTCTAAAGGAGTCAGTAGGATCCATGGATCAGTTTGTTCATGAGGAATAGATGAAAGCATATTGACCATCTATGAAACCTTGGGTGGTTGAAGAGGGAAACAACCCATGAGGGAAGAAGCCTTCAGTAGACCGGTACTGATACTGACATACGAGTTAGGTACACCACCTACTAGGGGTACAAAGTTGCTTGGTAACGGGGAATAATCACGGGTGCAGAAAGACAACTGGTCTACTGTAACTACCTTTCCATGCAATGGAAATAGGATGATGTGAAATAGAGTAGATACGATGGCCATCATGGAATATGTCCAACTACAACCCAGTGAGAGATTATAGTCGAGTTTTTTTATCTACGACTTCTGTGTCCACCGTTACCATTTTACCATACAAAGTGATGGGGTAGCTAGCTAGGTAACCTTTTCGGACGAAAGTGTGGTCGTCGAAAGCTTTACGGGAATTCGATGGCGAGGAAAGGGTTGGAGAACCCATAGTGAGTCAACATGAAGCCAAAATGACGCAGGTAGAAGCACCTTTGTCGATGACATTTCTGTGTATACTTTTACCTTTCGAAAAAAATTTCACTTGAAATGCAAGCTGGTGGGAAAGGGGATGTTTACACTTTTCCATGTCGAAAATTGCAAGCATGGAATTTTGTGGGTCGATACCACAAATAGCCAAAAGCAAAATTTTCCTTTGTGTTGGGCATCTTTATAATACTTCGAGTGTCGACATAGCCGACAATGCTTGCGATAAGTCTTATACAATGTTGTAGTTTTGGGCGGCACGTGAAGATGTATTTTGTGTTGTGCGTCAAAATGCCCCTTTGGGGGGGGCTAATTACAGGTCAACAACTGGCTGTTCGATATGAAAATCATTAGGCGGCGGTGGTTTTTGACTTGAGGAAGGTTCCTCTGCATGAGCGACAAGAGCTCCATAGGATTTGGCTCTTTTTTGTAGATCTACTCTTTCAAAGGTGTAAACAGTAGAAGATCCTTCACCAGCTGAAGGATGTTGCAAACCACTGTTGCCCCCTTATGGAGATTGCGGTTGGTTTGCAATAAGGTTTTGCTGCTGCTGAGTGGGGAAAGGATTATTAAGGACAAGGGGGGTCCTACCAGTATCCTTTTTAGCAATGTATTCTATGCATTCCTGAAGATGTGGGCAGTGATAGGTCATTTGGTCTTCAGCACAGATTTTTCAAGGGAATCTGGTGGGTTTATCCTTTCCATCGTTAGGAGGTTTAGCGGCCTTCTGTTTTGGGTTTTGCTGCTTTTTTGACTGCTCCTCAGAAGGAGCGGTCTCTTTCTTATTCTTCTTGTTCTTATCACCAAGTTTTTGTGTAGACTTCACATAGTTTATCACGACGGTAGGAAGAGTAGTCGATTTGGTAGAGGGGTCCAATGACATCTAGGCAATATGACCACTAATTTATTTTAGAGCAACCTTAGAGGTTGCACCGATAATCCCATCGGCGTGCGCTCCAGGGTGTTGAGTAGCGAAGACATTGGAGTTACAAGGGGCATTGGGGATTACATCGTAAAGAGTGCCAAACTATGAATATATCAGATCTAAGTGTTGGGCACAACGTATGGATTGGTCTTCTGTGACCGCACCACCTAAAGCGACATCTTTAGCGATTTTCAGGAGTAGGGAATTGCAGAACCAGTCCGCTAAGAGATAGTCTGGGAGGGGAGCTTTGACTAACCTCTGCCCACATCTCCATTCATGTATATGATCAGAGATGTGGGTGGCGATATCCTGACGTAATGAAGTGAGGAGCTTTGTCCCAACCTCATAGAGGATGGGTAGTTGGAAGTGCTTTAAGAATTCCATCGCTAGAGCATCGAAGGTATTTACTGACGCGTGTGGTAACTCAATGTACCACTTAACTGCATTTCCAGTGAGGGTGCGGGGAAAAAGATGTAACCAGACACTATCATCCACCATGGAGTTGGAAACACACCAAAGATGATAGGTGGTGATATGGGTGCCCGGATCCTCCACTTGTTTCCCTTCGAACTTGGGGATGTATGTTGGTATTTTATGCGCGATGGGCGGCCAAAGTAAGTTATGATAGATGGGGTCATTTGTAAGTTTGTACAAGTCAGGGATATCCAACGTTTTCAAGAAAGGCAGAGTGTGTGGTGCCCCTAACTTGAACCAAGGTGATGAAATATGACTTGAGGATCCTTGTGGTCCTCCCATCATTTGATTCCCAATATTATACATAGGTTGCATGGTATAGCAGTTTCCTTGGGGTATGGCATTGTAGTGTGGATTTCCATAGGGAATGTGATGTTGGGGTATAGAATTGCCCCCAGGATAAGCAGTGCCCCCTTGACTCATTTGAATTTGTGAGTAGGGCACCCCCATGGATTGGTTGGGACCTCCTCCAGGATTCCCGCCTGCCATAGAACTAACCATATGTCTTTGATTGACATAATGAACTCTCATGTCAATCAATGATTGACCATGCATGCCTCAGAATGGAGGGGGAACTGTTACGTTCCCGACCTATATGTGCATATTGGGAATGCCTCCAGATACTTGAATCTAGGGGTTTGAACTATACAATGGCTACCGACCATATTGTTGGTCGATGGGAACCATGATAATAGTTCTATATTGAACATTATAAGGAGCATTGTATGTAGGACTTGTCAAAGGTATACAGTTTGACACTAAAGGGGTGGAACCTGGCATCAGCTGGTTTCCACTCATGGAGGGTATCGTGTGAGTGGTTGTACCTGGGAAAAATGGGATAGCGGGATTTTCCATCAATGGTGTGGTGGTGACTGTCGACTGGGGAAGTGGTGGGGGACCAAAAGTGTCCACAAAGTTCCATGACCTGTTATTCATCGACGGGATGGATGGAAATGTTCCAACTAAAGAGTCAGGGAGTATAGGTGCCACAGGAACCAAGAGTGCATCCAACGAATTCATGAGTGGAGGGTTAAAGAGAGGAAGAAATCCTTCAGTAAAGAAATCCTCTGGAAAACTTGAATCGTCAATTGTCCAAACAAATTCCGTGTGAGATCTAGGAGACTGATTCCTCGAAGATGGGAAATCTGGTTCACTGGAGCTTGGCAGATCTTCCACAATGAGTGGAGGAAGTCCTAACAATCATCTAGATTGACGACAAGGGCTGGATGTATCCACAGTGATTGTTAATTTTTATCAATAAATTTCATCGTGATATTTGTTAAAGTCTCAATGATAGCACACAAGTACCTAAAAAATATAAAAAATACACTAAGTTGATCAATCAACAAACAAAGGGAAATGACCCTGCCAGATAAGCATCGATCTCTGGAGATGAAACCTAGTATCAAAATGAATAACATAGAGGGCTAGCCAATTGTACAGTTACGGTTACTCTAGAGTTCTGCCCAAACCTCAAATTGAGGAGCCAAGTAATCTCATAAAGATGAGCACCCACCCAAAAACTGAAGATAGAATAGGTCCATTTATGTTAGGTACTAGGGCAGCCCACCCCAGTCACCTTGTGTAAGTCCCTAAAAGCTTGGCCACTAAGGATACCTCAGATCACAGACACTACTGGGGGGGACATAGCCACAGACAATACACTATGTGGGTAGGATACCTGAGTCCCTAACTCAGCTCTGAAATCCCCGAAGGGATCCCCAATACACAGAATACCCAAAGGAATTGCAAGAAAAGGAGGGCTACCTTCACTTATAGTCCGATGTTTTCTCGTATTTAGCTCCACTTTGACTGGAGTGGTCCCAGTAGTATGAGTGCAAAAGGAATTTTCTCTCTTTTAATGACATTAGTTTTGGTTTCTGATCTTGGGTAATTTATTCACACTGCCTATCCCAAGATCCTAGCCTGAAATAATGTTTGTTTGCTCAATAAAGAGTTACTGATTGATTTTAGGTAAATCTTATGTGTACCTTTTTAGTGTCTTTGGTAGGGGAGTTGACGTATGAAATGTGATGGGACTCTGACTCAAAAATCATGCACAAGACAATGCTTTAAAAATATTAAATTCAATGAAAACAAGTTGTATTCTACAGGTGAGAGTCTTTCACATATTCATATTTGTTCCATGCATCCTAGTCATTATAACATATACATAACCAACATAAATATTTCCAATGCTTTCCTAACAACTATTTGAAACCAAAATAAAGTAGCTTTTAACCAGCGAAACAGAATAATGAATAAAAAATGTGGATCTTTCTTTCATAAAAAATGTTTTAAGAAAGAAAAATAACTTATTTCCTAAAAAAAAAAAAAATCTTTCAGGACACCGATCTTTCTAACAAAATGTAGTTGCAGACCCTCTTTCAGTCCATGAGCAAGCTTCCTATCCCCTTGAGTTTGCAGACACAACTATGTATCAAGATTTAAGGGACTAATGCTTTGTAGCAGTGGCCACAAAGAGTTACTGGGTCCACTAACGCTCTGTTTGTGCAAACACAGAGCTTTATAAATCACTTTTTAGTCTGCTAACCTATGTTAGTGCGGGAAAACAGCTCAAAACATGGCCTTTTGGATCAAATTCAAGGCTAAATATGTGAAGGCAGAATGCAGTAAGGTTTTGGTGGGTCAGAAAGGGAATGCATAAGTATAGGGAGGTCTTAGAAGGAGGAAGAAACTGAGAACTGTCCAGGTAAACTGGGAACTAGATGTATAGTCCCCAGCAGAGTCGCCAATTCTGCTATAGGATAAAATGCACGATGTATGGAGAATGGAGATACCCTCAAGGGTCTTCCCAAGACCCTTAGCAGATTGTAAGATTAGCTGCAGCCATCACAAAGGTACATGCATGTCCATAAACATTAACTAACTATCAAAGAAAAACAAATGGATTACCTCAAGCCTCCATGTAGATTTGTTGGAGAGCACAAATGTAGCTAGGTGGAAGTCCCCTGAGTCGGCTCCAGATCAAGTCCTGCACATAGAAGAGACAAGCATAATCACAGCATACAACCTTGATAACTAATACCTGAATACATAAAAGACATCTAGTTACATATAACTAAGCTACTCATGCTAAAAGGTATTGGACAAACAAGTAAATGAATGATAGTACCAACACCACGGAGTAGATAGTACAACTACAGTTCTATATTAATTTGAAAGAGTGATTACAACCATCTATTGTATCAGCTTTCCCTTATCCCTCCAGCTTCTCTCTCTCTCTCCCTTCTTACCAACTTCTTATGCTTAGATTTTAGGCTATGCTCAACAATCAAGTAAGCTATCCTTTCAAATGATCTAACCTCTATCACCAGAGCCCTAGCTTTTCTTATGTAGCAATTGAGTTAGGGTTTCCAAGTTCCTCCATGAGTTCCTTAGGGTAAAAGCAATGAAGTTTCCATGCCTTTGAGCTCTTTCCCATTTGCCTCCTTCATTAGGATTAGAAATCCCTCAAATAGGTCAAACTTGAGATGTTTCCTTGCTTTCCTTGAGTAGATTTAGGAGCAAATATCTAGATATTTATGAGTCAATTCACTCCTTTGAACTTTAGAACTTCATTAGGATCCACTAACGTTGTTCCTGAACTAACAACTAGAGTTAGTAGGGTCACTAACACACCCTTAGATTTACAGAGAAGCTTCATAAAGCAGGTTTTTAGTGTATAGCCAACATTAGTGTGGAAACAAGGCATGTGATCTTGATCTTTGCTTCAGCTATCATGTCTTTCCCCTCTGAGCTGATGAGGGGGTCATTTTGTTGTATAACAGACACTAAGACTTCTCTTATTTCTTTTTCAGAGTGAATTTGTAAGGGCAGGTTTGTCGCTATACAACTTCAACCTACTGCCATTTACTTTTCCCTGAATCAATTTTCCATTTAACTTCACTAACTGAACTGCGCCTCCATCAGTAATATACTTGATAATGTATGGGCCTAGCTAATGTATTTTGAATTTTCCTGGGAACTTCAAAAACTTACTATCATAGAGAAGAACAAGGTCTCCTACCTGGAACTTCTTTTGCTTAATATTCCTATCATGTTAGACATTTTCTCTTTCTTTTTGTACTTGCTAATGGAATCCTCTAATAAATCTGTCTTCTTCCAAAGAAATCAATTGCAACATTCTTTCCTTCATTATGTTAGCCTCGTCTGCCGTATTTGTAAAATATGCAATCCTCAAGCTAGGAACAATGTATTCCATGGGCATCACAAATTCTTGCCCATAAACTAATATGAAGGGTGTACGACCTGTCAAATTCTTATATGTGGTCCTGTAAGGCCATAATACTGTTGGAATTTTAAGGTCCCAATCATCTCTATTCACATTTCATACCTTATTCAGTGCATTCTCCAAAATATTATTAAATGCTTCTACTGTTCCATTGGCCTGAGGATGATAAGGAGTACTCTTCAAATGATAAACTTGGAATTCCTCAGTCAATACTTCAATGGTTTTATTCAGGAAGTGGGGACCTTGGTCACTCATCAAAATATTTGGACATCCAAATCTCGATAGTATGTATTCAAAAATAAACTTCGCAACAGTCTCTGTGTTGAAATCCTTTATTGGTTGTGGTTCACTCCACCATGTCAAATAATTAGTTGCAACAATTGTGTACCTCGCACTAATCATATTTCCAGGTGGGTTGATAGGTCCAACAAAATTAATAACCCATTTAACAAAATCCTGCAATGTAACTTGTGGTACTAGTGGCATGTCATCCCTTCTTGAAGTTTTTCCTATTCTTTGACATACATCACATGCTCTATAGTACTCCGTTCCATATTTGTGCAGTGTAGGCCACCATAATCCTGCTCTCAAAATATTCTGCGCAGTAGATTTCCTTGCATAATGTCCACCAACTTCTCCTTCATGAGACTTTGATAGAATCATTTTTCTTTCATGTTTAGAGACATATCTGTGCAATATCTCATGTGGTACCATCTTATATCACTGTCCTGCTATCAATGAAAAGTAAGTTGCCTTAACCACTAATTTTTTCTTTTGTTGCGTAGTATATTCTGAAGGAGACATTCTTGTGTTCAAAAACTGAGTAATATCTACAAAATGATCATTTGCAATTTTGATTGCAAATAAATATGCATCAGGGAGATTATCTTCTATGTTGGTTGGTTCTTCCCTCATTTCCAACCTTGACAAATGGCCAGGTCCTGTATTTATTCTTCCTAGTTTAACAATGATCTCAAAGTCGTATTCTTGAAATAATAGTAACCATCTACAAATCTTTCCTCCTAGGATAGGATTATTAACCAAATACTTAAGTGCAAAATGATCTGTGAACATTTTAAAATGTGATCCCAGCAAATAATGTCTAAATTTATGCAAAGCATATACCATAGCCAATCCTTCTCTTTTTGTACTTGTGTAATTATTTTATGCCTTGGACAACTTTCTACTTGCAAAGGCTATAGGATGATCAATTTATCCTTCACCAGGTTATGCTAGTACCACTCCCAAATCTATACAAGATGCATCCACGTGGACATGGAATTTGTTATTCCACTAAGGGAACACTAATATAGGTGATGCTACCATCTTTTCTCTCAATATGTCAAGTTTGTTTTGACATTCTTCATCCCAGTGAAAAGTTACATCCTTATTTAACAACTTCTCCATAGGCACACTAATATGTGCATACCCTTTGATAAATTTCCTATAGTACCCAGTATGTCCCAATGTAGTGTGAAGCTGTCATACTATCTTAGATGGAGGAAAATTCACAATGATAGCAATCATAGCGAGGTCCACCATTAATCCTTTCTTGCAAACAATATGTCCCAAAAGTATATGAAAAGGTACACAAAATATGCACTTCTTTAAATTCAAGGACATTGGATATTGGCTACATGTGTCAAGCATAATTCTTAAACTTCCAATATGTTTTCTTAACACCCAAAATATTGTCCAATCATTAATGTATACCTCCAAAAACTTGTGGATATATTCTTTAAAAGCTGCAACCACCACTCTAGAAAATATAGTAGGGGAATTCTTCAATCCAAAAGGCATCAATGTGTATCTATATGAACCCCATTATGTAGCAAAGGTGGTCTTATGTCAATCTTCTTCTTCTTTTGCAATAAGGTTATAGCATTCTAGTGCATGTTATATCTCTGCAGCCCAATCAGGTTGTAGCCATATCCTTGAGGTTGTATTCTCAAAGATCTTTTTCTTCACTGTCTAAAGGGTTGAATATATCTATATATATATATGGACAATCATATTCAAAGCTAAATGCCAATCTAAACCCCTCATCCATATCTGCCCAACTTGCAGTAGCATGTAAAAGCTCTATTTCTAAGTTCCAGTTCTGAGGAATTATCTCCAACGTATGAATGAACCTATGTACCCATTCTTGTTGTGGAATCTCCTTTCGTGTTGTAGTACATAACTGAATATGCTCTATGGGACTGGTTTCGCCATCATATTTCAACTCCATCTTTGTGTTTATCTAACCAGATCTTATCCACATCAACCTTCGACATTCCTTCCAACCTCCTATATTATTGTTATGTGTACCCACCATTTAGAAGGAGTAGCTTTTAGGGCTATATCCAAAGCTAAAAATATTTGACTTTCTAAAACATGTTCCTGATAATTATAAAGAGAAATATTCACATCACCGAAGCCATCATAAGAAGGCAGGTTACATACCTCATATGTCATGCTGCAAATTGATTTAGTAACTCTTGCACAATGCCTTATAGATACATCGTGTAGCATGTTCTCCCAATTCTCCAATTCTTCTTATGATTCTGATGCACAAGAACTGTCATGTTCCCAAGTTAGCTTTCCCTCTTTAGTAGGGCTAAAAAAATCATGTTCCTTTGCTTTCAATTGATAGATATTATCTATATTAGTTGTGCAGTATTCTTCTCTAACTAGCTCTGTATAGCTTGCTCCTTTTGATGGATCCAAGGGAACAATTACCCTCATATTATTCCCTTCGAATATCATTTGTCTCTTCTTTAGATTAATTATATCCATGTTATCAAATTCCCAATCAGGTCCAAGTAATGCAGGATAGGAGTTACTGTCATCCCCAATTTATGTTACTTCAAAGTCTATCGTAGTGCCAACTCCTTCGATGTCTACTATTAGACTTGATAGTCTTCCTAAGGGGAAGAACTTTTGTTCATTTCCCATCCTTAGTTGAATAGGTGACCACTATAGCTTTGGCTTATCCATTAACTCCCATTTCTACTTCGTCACAAAATTAACTTCAGATCCCAGATCTAAAATATCGCAATCCATCTCATAGTCTCCTATCTATGCACCAAGCCTCATTTCTCTTCATGTTCTCTTCAATTGATGAAAATTGTTAACTGCAGGCAACTCACTTCATGGTATTTCTTTCGATTCACATGAATATATCAATTCCTAAAGTCCTTGTACAAATTTTTGATCTCTTAATATCTTCATACAAGTTTGCATAAAAGATGTTAAAATACCTTCTTGACTTATTGACTCCTAATCTCATGTCAAAGCTTGTGCCTGTGTCGAATTTGATGTTATGTCACATATACTTTTTGTTTTGATAGTGCACTTGATGTCGAATCTCAAACATCCATAAAGCTTCACTTGAATTCCATAAACATTTCTTTTTCCTTCTGAATATCAAAGACAAGAGATTTTCCAACAGTCTTTCTCACCCATGCAGTCTTATATTCCTTCTTTTCATTTACTTTCTCATCACCAATCACATCTCCACTTCTAGTAACAGCATTGATTCGGGGATCATCATTTGGATATTCTATGTCGGCTTTTGGTTTCTATTTTCTTTCATTTTTTCCATAAGTACCAGACATTCTTCCATTACATGATCAAAATATTTACAATAATTACATGTCATAGTGGGATTCTAATAGCCTCTCGCAAAGTGTCCTGGTTGCCCGTTATTATAGCAAATAATTTGTCCATATCCTCAACCAGCTCCGCCACCTCGACCTCTTCCTTGATAATCACCTCGACTACTACATTCTCCTTTATCCTCATGTCCATGTTCTTCCGCTTGCATTATATAAGTATCAGCATCGCACTCCATCATCATTTCATAAGATCGACAATGGTTTTCATCATGTCCTACTCGGTGCTCCACCAACCATGTAATTTTTTAATAGAGGGTATTTTTCTTTAGAGTGGCCTTCTAATTTTCACTTTGTACACCACACTTATTCTCTGACTTCTTTACTTTTCTTCATATCTTGTAACTTCAGAGTCAAATTTTCTAGTTGATTCCAAATTTGTTGCATACCTACATTGGCATCTCCTATAGGAAAAGCTTCTAATTTCATCACCAACTTTAGACCTTCAACTTGAGTTTCTATCTTTTGTTGTGTTAAAGGAAATCAGATATGTGGTAGTAGCATAGCTATGAACCATTCCTTATGTTGCTTCGAAAATATTTCGAAGCTCACTTGATCTAACAATTCCTTAAATATCTGATAAAATTCCCAAACAAACTCAGTGGGTTTCTGTTTAATTTCTTTTAACTCAGTGATGCATTGTGACTCAAACTTCGACTTCTTAAATTATTTTATCAGTGTTGCTTTAATATTTGCAAATTTGCAAATTTGATTATTAGAATACTTCATATACCATGTCAGAGCTCTATCCCACAACATCATAATGAGCTGTGATTTCTTTATATTTTCATCATTGATCTCCTTCGCGATCCATATAGCTTCACATAAAAACTAGAATTGCTCCAGATCCTTTGATCCAGTTCCTTTAAAAATAGATAGCTTAATATCAATGTCCATATTTCTTTTCGGAGGGGGAGGGGGAGGGGTATTCATAAGGGTAGGGGGATGGTGGGTAGGAGGACGGAGAAAACCAAAAGCACCCTAATCATTACTCGACTCTGGTTTCAACAAACTTTCAGGCTAGAAGGGTGAATAATGCAAAGTTACTTTGGGATTCACAGGGAGGCTTCCTTCACTTTCAAATTCGCCCAAAAGAGGGCTATAGTCAATTTCTATGAAAGTCTTCAGATCTTGGCCATGGGATCTCTTTCTAGTATCTACTCTATATATTTTTCCACTTCTTGTTGTTCCAATCTCTTCTTCAGATCGTCCCAAACATAAGTAATCTAATAATCTGATTGCATTCATAAAACTCCATTTTCCCACAAAAGCATCTTAATCTAGAGTTTCAGAGATCTCAAGTACTTACCTCACTGTCCTTCAAAAAATTGTCATTCTACTTCCCTGTAGGAAAAAGTCGAGTCGTCCACAAACTCAGTAATGAACCCTCCCAAGATGTTATCAATCCAGAAATCAATAGCTATTGAAATCATATTGTTGGTGTTCTTGATTCGTTGCATCAATTCACGAGTCCACTCCTTAGGTTCGTCTCCCTTAAAACAATCCTTTCTTTTAATTAACCTTGATATCGACTCATATATCTCAACATGAAACGAACCGAAGAAAATTTCATAGTGACCTTCAAAAATATACTTTTGTAACCACCTTTTAGATGATAGATGAGGGCTTTCATTCTCTTGATCTGCAAATTCTCATTCCTTTTGTTCTACCCAATCTTGAATTTCCTTCTTCAATGGATGCCACATCCACATATTCCTCAAAAGGATCTCAATTTCGATAAAATAATCATTTGTTGATTATGATTGGGTTGACCCAGGTTCAATATTTTACTGTGCACCAACAAAACCCTCAATCACTAGCCCTTTCGGCAACGACCTGCAAGCAGATCACAGTCTCACCCAAAGTGACTATAGGAGGATGCATAACTAGGTTTCTAGATCCTTGAGGGATGCAGAGATGTGCTACTTTTGTGTTATTTTATCCTTAAAATACATTAATTACTTTGCATTCATAAATTACTTCGCAAAATTACATTCATCACTTAAAACATGTCATATACATCCATAAAATTTCATTGTACTGAAAAAATACGCAACTATAATAAACCAATACGCTACAACATATAATAAGAAAATAAACACACGAAGACACATATTTTACCATGGTTCATCCCAATGTGGGACTACATCCACGAGAAATGTTGCTTATAATGGATAATTTGTACACAAGATAGTTCTTGGCCTACGCACTCAGCTGCAGAGCCTCGCCGTCTTTCCCAAAACCACAACTCACAAAGATACAACCATTCAATACATGATGTGATTCTTCAAGGCTATCTGCTTCTTTATTATTCATCCCTATATATACTATTACATCAAGGGATATATCATGCAATACCATGGTCCATATGCTATGGACTCCCCTAATACAAGCTACTACGGTCTGAAAACCATTCATCATATACAAGTTACTATGGTCATGTTTTGTACAGTTCTTCATTTATCCATGAATAAGATGCACTAGTTTGAATAACCCTATTTTCTTCTCGAAGAGACAAATATGAAGGTAACTTCCCTATGGAAAAATAGTTAGCAATATCTACAAATCAAGGAGATTTAATAGATACTACAAAAAGATATTCAATAGGAAAATCATCTTTTACAGGAACATCTTTATTATCATTTTGAATTCTAGATAGAAAATCAGCAACCGTGTTTTTCTTTCCATATCTATCCAAAATAGTAATATTGAATTCTTGTATTAACAATAACCATCTTGTAATTCTTCCATTAGTAATTGATGTATTCATTAAATATATAATTGCAGAATGATCTATGTAAATAAAGGTTTCATAACTAGTGATATAATGTCTCAAATTATTGATGGCATGTACAACAGCTAAAAACTCATTTTCTAATATAGTGTAACTCAACTCTACAGGGGTCAATTTTTTGCTTGTATAGTAAATGGCAGAAGGAATTAAATACTTGTGTCCTAATACAACTCCTAAAGTTGTATTCGAGGCATCAATGGAAATGTTAAAAGGTAGTTTCCAATTTGGTCCTCTTAAAATGGGTGCTTCGGAAATATTTTCGTTCAATGTTTCGAAGGCTTTCTGGCAATCAGAATTCCATATGAATTCACAATCTTTTGCAAGAAATTTGAAAACTGGAGAGCCTCTCTTCATAACATTTTCTATAAATCTTCTATAATGGTCAGTAAAATCAAGAAAACTTCTAACATCCCTTTGACAAGTAGGAAGTAATAATTTAGAAATGGCTTCTACCTTACATGCATCCACTTTGATTCCATTTCTTGAAATATGATGGATTAAAACTATTCCCTCAGCGAACATCATAAAAACAATTTCATGGCTTAATGAGACATTTTCTTCTTTACACCTAATGAGAAAATTTTCCAAATTTTTAAGAGCTTCTACAAGAGAGTGTCCATAGACATTAAAATCATCCATTTAAACTTCCAGACAATCATGAATTAGATCATAACAAATGCCTAAAACTGCCCTTTGGAATGTTGCAGGTGCATTACATAACCCAAAAGGAAGTACTCGATAAGCATAAGTTCCCCATGGAAATGTAAAGGTTGTTTTATCTTGATCTTCTAGAGCTACTTGGATTTGGTTATATCCACTAAAACCATCCAAGAATGAAATTAAATATTTTTTCCCTGCCAATGTATCGAGGACTTGATCTATAAAAGGAAGTGGAAAATGGTCTTTTAAAGTAGCTTTATTCAATTTTCTATAATCAATGCATACTCTCCATTTTCCATTATTTTTCAGAACAATTACCAATGGTGATACCTACTAGTTGTTTGATATTGGATAAATGAAATTCACATTTAACAATTTGTGTAGTTCTTCTTTAACAATTTCCCTTAGGTTTGGATTCATCCTCCTTCGTGGTTGTCAGATTGATCTGGCATTTTCTTCAATATAAATATGATGCATAGAAGTGTTAGGATCAATTCCTTTCATATCAGTGTATTTCCTTGCATAAGCAGAGGAATGTTCTTGTAACATCTTCACTAATTCTTTCTTTTGGGACTCTTCCATATTATCATTAATCTTCAAAGTTTTCCCTGGAAATTTTTCTATTAAAGAATTACCAAATTTCTCCATAAAATGTAAATCCATTTGACGAGATGATAGATATTCAATATTACATTGTTCTTGAAAACCTTGATCTCATTCACAATATGAGGAAGATTCATTATTTTCTATTAAATTTAAAATTTGATCTTCTTCATCTATTTGTGAAGTAGCAAAATTTGGTTGTATATCAAAGTTTTCATTATCACCATATATCCATGCTTCACATTGTACTTCTATTGTTTTTTTTGAAAGAGGATATAATGTGAATTTATTTGTCAAACTTCCATCAGAGATAAACATATCACCGTATCTACAACTTATAAAAGCATCAGTTGTAGCTAGTCATGGTCTACCTAGAGTCAATGGGTGTACTCCTAGATTATTGTTGGGTATCAAGATCATGAAGTCAACAGGATATTCCCAAGAATATAAGGATACAATTACATCTTCTAACACATAGTCAAATTTGATAACAAATCTATCTGCTAATTTCAATACTGTAGGTGTATATTGAAGATTAGGAAGTTTCAATTGATTCATAGTTTGTTTACTCATGATATTTATGGTTGCTCCTAAATCAATCAATGTATTTGGAGTCTAAATACCATTAATGTGTGTTTTCACAATGGGAGTTAATGTGTGTTTTCACATTCATAATGTATAGGTTTGGTTTGTTTTTGAGGGTTTTCCTCTTGGTCAAGAAATGTCTCTTTCTCAGAGAGGTCATCCTTCTCAGGTTCCTAGATAACAATAGATGGTGAATTCTTTTCTAATACTCTACTAGATCTAAGTTGGACATTGCTTAGATCTAATGGAGTTATCATGTAATTTTGGAAATTCTACCCTTCTATGTTGTAAAAAGACTATGAGTTTTTATTAATTGGATTTGGAAGTGGTCGAGCAGGGAGTTGATTTGGATTTTTGGAAATGGTAATGAAAGTTGTGAGTCTGGATTTTGAGGTTGAGAGGGTTGAATAGGCCGAGGAAGCTATTTTGTTGGGAAAACAGGGTAAGGTTGTTGAAATTGAGGATATTGAGGATACTTTCCATAAGGTTTTTTCCATCCTTGTGCCCAAGGTTGAGGCCAAGGTTGTCAAGGAATGGGTGTAGCCTAATTACTTTGTGGTGGTTGTGCATATGTTTGAGTGTTGAAACCTTGAGTCGTATTTGATTGTGGAGCTTTCCATGGTATCTTAGCAATAAAAAACGAGGTTCTACTTGATTTGGCATTACTTCCTCTTGATAGACAACTTTAAGACACAATATTGAAGGGCATTCCTTTGTATCATTATTTTTTGCACATATAACATAGGTTTCTACACTTTTTAATTCAAGGGGGCATTCTCTCAAGGCATTCTTCTTTCTATGTTTTGGACAAAAGATGGATGATGCAACATTTTCAGCCTTTTTCTTGTTTTGTATTTTAATGGTATCCATTTGTTCACTAAGACTCCCCAAAATATCTGTTTTGAAATTTTCAAGCAAGTTGCCTATTTTAGCCCTACTTATTGTCCCAGCTAAAGATTTATTAATCCTAGACATAAGAAGATCTCTTGGATTTTTCCTAGTTCTTTCCTTTCCTCTTGAAATGTGTATGCACAACTCACAAATATCTCCAAATGATAGCTGAGAAATATCTCCTTTACCAATCAGATTGATAAGATCTATCCACTCATCTCTGATAGATTTCAACAAGAGAGCTTTCAAGGTTTATTCATCTAAAGTATGCATTTGATCCCCTTTTACATTATAAGAAAATCTTTCAAAGAAATATTCAAGATTTTCATCTTCTTTTTGCATCATTTTAAAGACTTCATCTTTAAGGTTATGGGGCATGAAATAATCCTTCTATATTTCTAAGAACGTATTTTTCATTTCTTCCCTTCTTATAGAATGTGCTCCTAATTCCATAAACCATTTTAATGTTTCATCTTTAAGAGTGGCTGGAAATAATTTCAACTTTTGAGTATCAAGAAAGTAGTCATAGGATCTACACAAGACTTCAAACTCAAAGATAAATGTTTCTGGATCTTCATTTTTTAATCCATGGAAATTAGGGAGGATAGAGGGTGAGACATTTTTCATTGTGGTTGTGGTATCTTCATCAAAGATGGGAAATTAAAAAGGTTTTGGATCTCCTCTACCATCTCCTCTTCCTCTTCCTCCACCTCTTCCACCTCCTCTATTTCCTCCTTTTCCACCTCCAATCATGTGTTCACCATTCACATTATGTACTTCTCCTTCCCCTTCTCATGCCATTGTAGATTCCTCAAAGCTAATATAAGGTTCCAAAATTGGATTTTCTAGCTCCTCCTTTGGTTCTTCTATCAATGGAATGTTAAATAGGGTTTTTTTTTTTTTTTTTTTTTTTTTTTTTTTTTTTTTTTTCGACTAGGAATTTCTAGTTCTTGTCTTAGAATTTGTTCTCTAGTTGAAGATAGAAAGATTACTCTTGTTGGTGATGTAGGATCTTCTTCTTCTACTATAGCTTCAATGGAGGAAATTGGTGAATATTTAGGTTGGATTTTAGATCTATGTACCTCGGGATGTCTATGTCTGCCAATAATTGATGGAATGAGTTTGGGTGGATGGTGTGGCACTATGAGGTCGTGGTGGGGTGAGTGATGATGTTGGAATTGAACTCCTACCTCTACTTATGAATCTTCCTCTAGAATATCTTTCCCTATGCATAAATATTTTTTTATCATTTTTATTTTATGAAAATTAAAAGACTCGTATATACAATTCCCCGGCAACAATGCCAAAATTTTTGGTAATTTACTTGATGTTAAATTACTAAATAAATTATCGACTAGGGAAAGTATATTGATGAAGTGTATGTGCATTATTTTTTCTAGGAATTCTTATTATTCAAGCAATCCCTAGATTAAATTGAAATATCTTTATGCACACATGCTACTTAAAATTTATTAAAACAACTATCACTCTTGCATAAAGTAAAGATGTCACACTTAGCATAAATGAAACTAACTTTATCACACTTACTTTAAAGAAATATCACATTTGCAAAATGAAACTAAAATTATTACACTTAATTAAAAAAGATATCACACTAGAATCATCACACTTGCTCAAAAGAAATATCGCACTTGCAGAAATAAAGTTACTCTGAAATAGAAGACTAAATAATCAAACCCAAATTACTTTCAAGAGAAAAGGAAATTGATATAAAATATCACACTTAATATAAATCAAAATCTTCTTCACTCAAATGTAACTTAAACTCTATCTCAAATCATTTCACACTCTGTATACAAATTCTTACGTGAATAAGAGATATTGAGCAATTCTATCCATCCTATAGAAAACTGATTAAACAAATCCTGCTTCAAACTCGGTCCTAAATTCATGCAAAATCCAATCTGGACAGTTAGATGAATGAATTAAACACTATATAAAATGCAAAATTGAAATGTTAATTAAAAACAATAAAACCTTACAACTCCAGGGGGCCCTCCTGCGAGATGTAGGTAACAAGACAACTTCTTGAAAGTATTATATACGCATGAGATAATGCACAACAAGGGTATCAAACAAAATAGATTTTGAATAATTGTAAACAAAGTTTTTAAAAATAATATTTAGGTTTGTTGTTTATCATGCCAAGAGGTACATTTATAACCTCTATCAATAATTTTTTTAGAGATTTATGAGCCTATCCTACTTGACAGAGAATAAAAATAACATAAGAAGATAATATGACATGATTTCATCATGATTTACTATCAGAGAAGCAAATCATGAGGCTAAATATCTGCTTCCATTAATTTTCTCACTCGCCTAGTTCACTTTTGCCTCCTTCTTCACTAGTTGACTTCCACATTGACCGGGCTTATACATTGTTCTTATCATCGATCCAGGTCATGAAGATAGGTAAATATCGTTATTTCGGCTATTAGCCACTTGTCCATATGTCTCGTTCCTCGGCTAGAGTTTTGGAACTCATCGAACCTTCAACTATGCTACATAATTTGTCATTAGCTGCAGAATTGGTGCAATTCAGTGAATTATGCAAATATTTAGTTAAATAATAAAGAACAATGAAACTTATGAAATAAAAGATGTTTAAGTACCTGTTATTTCCATTAACCTTGTAAACTGATGCTCAATTAGAGTTATTAGAGTAAAAAAGAAGAAGGATGCATTATAAGAAGGTTGTCAAAAAGAGAGAATTTTGGGCTTCAATAGATATCCATCATAAAAAAAACTAACAAAAAAAAACTAAAATCTATACTATGAAGGTTAAATTCCTTTAGATTCTAGATTGGTTAATTACTTATTTTCTATTTATGCATGAAATAGATAAAATGTGGAAAATAGAAAAAATATATTTATAATCAAGACCAACCATAACAAACACAAATATATTCTCTTGGAAACACTTACATGAAAATTCTATTGGAAGGTAAGGCTACTCTACTCCCTTTTATCTGGAATATAAGTAATAAAATTATAAAGAAGAAGGCACTCTCTAAGGAGTCACTTGAGACCTGTGGCCTGATAGGCTACTATTAAATTAGTAATTCCCTCTATTTCACTATATATCTCCCTACTCCTAGTATCTCTACTCTGTTGTTGAACAATATAAAATAAAATAGTATTCAACCCCTTCTCCTCCTAGTGGTCTGATTTTAACATAGCCCAATATCTAACTAGGGGTCAATTTTGACTCCTTTAACTTTCAACTAGAGTTACAACTTTATCTCTTCTAGAGTATTTTTCATTGTCCTTACGTGGCTAGTCCCTTTTCGATGAGTAACAGGGGATAATGTGGCATCCAATCGTGCCATGGTGGTCAAACAAGATAAGTCAATTTTTGAGAAGTATATTGTTGCATACAAACTCCAAATAATGTTATTATTGCAACATTGGAAAGGTATCTGAGTGTAGAATAGCATCACGGGGTCCACACTTATGAACAAATTTTTTACCCCAAAAAATTATCATTTAATGCCTAAAAATGGCCACGGAAGGTTTTAAATGTTGATTCTCCAAACTAGGTCGCACCAATAAAACTACTTCCTCAAGTTGATTCCCCCAATTTCTCCACTCTAAAAGTATCAAGGTATATGAAAAATTATATAATTTTCCAACATGGATCACCAATATATTTGGGAAATAGTCTTTCTAACCTTATAAAAAGAACCTCTGCTAAGTAATGAAAACATTGATCATTAGTCGCAATTGGAATGAAAGAGATAAAATAAATAGTAAGCTAGAAACTTGCACCATAAAACAACTCTAAAAAAATGACATGAAACAAAAACAATAACTAAAAACTATGGAAAGTATATCTTTATTACCAATAGTAAGGCAAAAATTCCTTTTTGAGACACCAAGAAGAAGTGTCTAGTGGTAACGTTGTACTTCTTTCCTCAAGATGGTTCTTATTGATCCTTTATGGGCTCTCTCTCTCTCCCATTATTTCAAACAGGTGAAAATGGTTATCAAAATAATGGTTGTCAAGAATGAAGTAACCAACATAAGACTAGTTATTAACTATGACTCTTGTTTTTTCAATTCATGCCCATGCCCTCTTTATATAGTGAAGATTTGGTACCTAGAATGATACGGGGTCATGCAACAAAGACCTATTGATTTTGATTAGAAAGGTGCAAATTTTCCAAAGTGAATCATGCTTTATCTTGATTTTTAGTCTCTAAAGGAACAATGGACCAAAGATTTTTGAACTCCTACTTGAATTGTTGTGAATGGCTTCTCCCAATGTGGATTTAGTTGTTTTTGTGTTCTTTTTCTAACTTGTGTGACTATCAAGGAGTATTTTGTGAAAATTGCATGAGATCTTTGAAGGAAATCCATGAAATTCTATGAAAGTTAATGTTCCATGGTTTTTTAGCAATTCATTTGATGCGGATATTGATACCATGGTGCATTTCTTTTGTGATTATGACTTTGATGATCACTTGCATGACTATGATCAATTTTTAAGTGATAACACCCATGTCTTTGAGTGTAAATCACAACGGACCAATATATCATAATTTTGAAGAGTCCACTTTGCACTCATTACACCAGGTGATGTTCATAGGGTTGCATAGGTGGGATTGAAACTAGAAAAGTAAATAACATAGCATAAATCATCACCTTTGAGGCTTGCACCCAATAACTAGGACTTCCTAGGAGATCACCCATTCCAAGTCTCCTTTGGCTCAAGTGCAATTAACTATGGACTTTTCCCCAAATCAATTCCACTTAGCTTGCTACTCCAATTGAAAAACCTTAGTAAGTATTTATAGCTCCCTCAACTCTTTTTTATTTTAAGCATTGAGGGGCTTCTGTAGTTCAACATATGATATATTATTTTCAAGATTATATGTGTATAGTAAGTCATTAATTTATGACCCATGTCCATGGGTATGACTATTTTCTTATGATTTTGAACAGTCCACTTACCACTCATTGCAAAGAGTGGTATTCATAAGGGTGAAGAAGTGGAATTGAAACTGATGAAGTGAATTGAATAGCATCAACCATCACCTCTATAGTTTGCACCTAGTAATTAGGACTTCCCAACAAGTCACCCATTCAAAATCTCTTTTAGTGCAAGCACATTTAACTATAGTGTTTTACCCACAAATTACAATCAAACCCGCTTCACTGACTACCTCATTTACAAAAAATAATAAGTTTTGTATATTATGAACTATTCATTTAGAACTACCTTAAATTTTTTTTTTTTTTCAAATATTGAAAGACTTCAACAATATTATTCGATATATCTATATAAAATAAATCATTAATCTATCACCCATATTCATAAATATTAGTTTCAACTAACCAATTTCTCATAATTTCATTGAGTCATATTGAGAAAGGTAAAAAAATAGAAATGAAATCAATCACATTGAATACTAATGACACTAAAACTATAATTATAATTAATATTATAATATATATTTAAGACTGATGTATATATATTATTATATATATATTATATATATAATATATATATTATATAATATATATATAATAAAATATTTAAGACTAATACTCATCCAGATGGTTCATGCATTAATAACTTACTTTATGCCCAAAAAAAAAATACTCTCACATATTCAGTGTTTTCACTCGTTTGTCTCATGCACTTAACGTGTTCCACTTCACCATATTCAACTTTCCATTTGTTTGCAACTCTGTTTCATCAAGTTCATATGTTTGTCTTACTCTTCGGCTTAACCTATTATAAACGGTTCAACTTTCATGTTTGAACAATAAATTATTCCACTTTACATATTCATTAAAATGACCTTAGTTAACCTTACATATTCATATAAATGGTTCGCCTTTTATATTTTAACAATAAAATAAGTTTCCCTTTACATTTCATTAAAATGACCTTATACCATGAATGATATTTTTAATAGCACTAGTATTTTTCTATAATGCTCATAAATTTGTTGGTCATACTTTTTATATGTTTTGAAGGTTTTAAAAATAATGCTCCAAACATCATGTTAATAAAATTATGTAATGGTAATAAAATTTTATAATATATTTTCAACCTTTCTCAATTATAAGAATTATGTTATTTATTTTTATTTATGGTTATAATCAAGTATATTATATAAAAAAAAAATACAACATGAATAGCTAAGAGGTTTACCAAAATTGTTTTTTAACTCTAGTCAAAATCTGCACCTTTGACTCAAGCGAGAATGATATAAGGATCACAATCTTAGCTATACCATTAAGTGATAAAGGAGGAATCATCTTACAGAATAAGAATAATATTAAAAATATTATTACTTCAAAATATAAGAAGTTATGAAGAGATAAAAAAATTAGAGAGAAAAAATTGAGATATTATAAGGAGGTGATCAACCCCAACCTTGAACACCAGAATTGTTTATTTATCTTGACTAGTGCTAAGAAGAAATGAACATTGCTAAGGTTAGAACTAATTCTTATGAACTTCATAATGAAACTAGGCATTTGTTTACTCCCAAAACATCATAGGAAGAAAGAGTTTTCCACTCGTACAATACTAAGAGAGTTGAAGATGAAAAGCTCTCTCTTAGACTATCTAGCTTATAGTCAAATCCATTTTAATTTTCAAAATATCTATCACATTGTCAACCTTCTTGCCCTATTAAGGAAACAAAACTATTGTGACCTGAGAACACTTCTCTCACTTATTTTCAAATATAAAAATATTATGTTAAAAAAATTCAATTAATTTCTTTTTTCTTAAAATTAGATGAACCATATTAATGTTAATAGACATTAATGATAATCATCACCATAATCATAACTCTAAAAAATAATCTAACTAAAATAAATAAACCATTAAATAATTTGTTATATTTGACTTATTTTCAATGATAACCTAACATTTGTACTCCACCTAATGAAAATAAATCAAATAAATGTATTACAACTCTTTAGAGTGAACATGTTTTTCGGTGAAGTATATTGAAGTGCATAGAGCCATACTTGACGTTTCAGGTCACTCAACCTTACATTATATTTATTCTTTAAATAGATTCGAAATTTGAAGGGTATTTTAGACTTATAAATTGTATGAATCATTTCTAGTTTATCTTATATTATATCGTTTTTAATTATTCAATACTTCAGCACTTAATGATCTTCGGTAAATTTCAACTAATATCAAACCATACATAGTATCAAAACAAGTGTTTTTTCGTACATCTTTAGTTTGCTAAAATTTAATAAATAAAAAAATCATAAAAAATAACTAATATAATTTATTTATAAAAAAGATGATATATGATTACATAATAAAGAAAAATTATTAAATATTATAGAAAAAAAAACATGAACAAATTTCTTAACTAGGAGATTTGCCCCCACTTTATATGGAAATTTTTATTATGTAAATTAGCCTTTGTTACAATACCATGGCTTATTAACTATATGTCCAAAAAACCATAACTCATTTCATATAACATTTTTTAATTAATGAATTTAATTAAAAGAGAGAAAATAAATAATTATTTTGAAAATAAATCTCAAGCTTTGATTTATGTATACTACTAAGGATATTCTAGAATATTCTATGGAGGTTAATTTCCAACATCCACCTAATAATTATTGATAATTCAATTAAATATTTGGAAACCCTCTTCCAAAAGAGACATTTCTATTATTGACATAATAGTTGAAAATAGATTCTTAATAAAATAGAAAAGATGTAAGCAAACATATACATTATTACAAAGATTTTATCTTAGCAATTTAAATGGGGAAAACCATCAAACCTTTTCAATATAACTTCTTATGTACAATATTGCAATCTATATATATATATAATAATATATATATATTATATTAAATAATACTTAGTATATACATACCACTAATCCATCTACCATGGAATAAAATCCAATTGTCGTTCATTAATAGAAACTAAAAAACCATGAGAAAAATCACCATGCACCAGAAAACCACTAAAGGCGAAAACCATAAAAAATTGACACAAGAAACTATCTTTTTTTCAATGGAATTGTCCCCAAATCACTATGTAAGGGGGCTTCCACCCCCTACAAATCCCCCGAGCAAGGGGGGTTTTACCCCCGCTTTGCTTGGCACAACGTATAGCATGTGGAAATAGTCATGCAAAGAATATAATAAATATGCAACATTCTCTCACTTATTGTTTTCTTTGCACATAGAAGGTCGCAAGAGTACATTATCAACAATCCATGGCAATAATGTCCATGGTTTATCTACACCAAGAGAACTTCTCAATGCTCACAATTTTTTTTATAATCTACAACATTCCTCAAAGTGTCCACCTTCACCAACAACATCTTGTTTTCTTCAACCATATTTCTCACAAAGTGGTATTGAACATCAATATGCTTTGTCTTAGAATGATATGCTAAACTCTTTTCTAGGAAGGTTACACTATGTCTATCTCAATCTATCTTCACAGTTTGTTGTACCAACCGAATAATGAGCATAATCTCTATAAACATATTTCTTCCAGCTTGCTTGCATGAGCGGTTGCCATGTATTTAATTTTTTTAGTTGAGAGTGTTGCAAAAAGTTGTCTCCTATTCATATAACTGATTGATCCTCTAAATAGGCTAAACACGACCTATATATATATATATATATAATAATATATATATCAATATATATATATATAATACTATTAAATAATATATATATTATATAATGATATAGATTAATATTATATATATAGTATATATATAAATATAACAAGTGTGTGCCATCAACAAAGCCATATGTACAACACTCTATCTAACTTTGGTCTTCCTTGGTAGTGCAATCCATTCACAGTACTGCCACATAAAAACTTGAAACTCTTTATAGTGTTTCCAACTTTCCTTCCCTAGTTTTAACATATATCTACTCAACGCTTCCACTGTATTTTCAATATATGGTCTAGTATAGACCATTTCATACATCAAACTTTCAACTGCACTAGCATATGGAATACAACACATCCTCTTCCTCTTCTTGTGTCTTGGAACATTGTTCTACAAATAACTTTACAACTATAGCAATATGAACCTTTACTTTACATTCTTGTGTATTCTACAAAATTGTCTCGGCATATTTCCTTTTATTTAACCATAGTTCCCTACTTCTCCAATCTCTTGTAATTCCCATGTCCACTAAGTTTTAGAGGATAACTAAGTTTTCACTTCCTATATGATTTCCATATCATTTTCAATCAACAAAACATCATCCACGTATATCACCAAATAAATAAGATGATCACCAACTAATTTTAAATACACATAGTAATCTACTTTACTCATTCTGAAACCAAGTCCACACACACATACACACACATATAGCAAATTTTGATACCACATCCTTAGAATTTTTTCAACCTACATACATCACTTTATTTTCTTTAACTACAAAACCTTCTTGTTACTTCATGTATATTTATCCTTCTATAGTTCCATATAGAAATGTTTTCATCACAACCATATATTCTACTTCAAAATCAAATGCAACAATAAGAGACAAAAAATATCTAAAAGAAGTTAGCTTTCAAACAAGAGAAGAATATCGCCAAAGTCAATTCCCTCTACCTGAAAATAACCTTTTGCTACTAGTCAAGCTTTCTATTTTTTTATTCTATCTTCTAAGTTCAACTTCTTCTTACATATCCATTTATTACCAATGTTTTTTCTTCCAGAGATCTCAAGCCTTGTTCTTATCCAGTGATCTAGAGGTTTCCATCCTCTGAATCCACTAGCTATTTCATAGTTCTAGGATCATAAAAGAAAGCCACATTGGAATGGAAATAAGGTGGATTATACCTTTCTAGTTTTCTTCTTTCCTAAACTAATCTCCTCAATATAAGAGTACGTGGTCTTTCTTTTTTCGATTCATGCTCTTTTATAGAATCTTATTCATCCTCTTTCAATTCAAACTCTATATTTTATGGTTCTTTATTTCTTGGTAACATTTCCTATTTGACATCATCTTTGACTTATTTAAACACAATATCTCAACTTTACACTACCTTATTAGTTTATGGGTTCTAAAGCTTATAACTTTTTAGTCCAACTTTATATCCAATAAAGATATACTTTTCAGTTTCCTTATCTAGCTTACTCATATTCTCCTTTGGAACAATGTACATAAGAATCACAATAAAATACCCTGAGATATTTAAGATAAAGTCTCTTACTAGTGCATACCTCATGTGGAGTCTTATCATCCAATGCTAATGGGGGTGATCTATTTACCAAGTAACATGTAGTTTCTACTGCCTCTGCCCAAAATTATTGTCTTAACCCGACATCACTAAGCATGCCCATTTCTTCAGGGAAAATTTTAAGAACCACCCCTAAATTTATAAATATAATAAATGGGCGAATCTCCATGGTATATAGGAAAAATGGAAGGCGATTTTATCAATAATATAATATGTATATATAATTTTTTGGCGAATCTCTCACCAGGCATGGCGAATATTTTACTCAATTAAAATCTTTTAATATCTTGGCAAGTCTTTCACTA
>APFE031598188.1:76151-89029 GCA_000404065.3 Pinus taeda
AGACCTACTAAGGAGGTGCTCATGGAATTCTACATCACTGCTCTCCCTGTCCCTACTGCGATGTGGGTCAAAAGGAGTAACGCACAAACCTTATAGGGTGCTATGGATGAAGCAGTAAAAGTTGAGAATGAAATTCTTAGTCTCATAGCATGCCATCATACAACCAGAGAAAAGAAAGTTGCTTAAGCATCCAAGAAGAATAATTGGAGTGATAACAAAGGGGTTGAAACCAAAGAAAAGTATACCACAAATGTAGAAGGTTTGCATCAGATCATTAAGAAACTAACAAACACAGTCATCGATATGAAAAGGAATTATGGAGAGAGTACAAGCGGGAGTGGAGGAGAGTATAACAATAGAAAACCTTTCAAACTTTTCTATCGTAAGAAGACAGAAGGTGGTCTTGCTCCACTTGCACTTCCTGCTCCACCCAATGAAGGGAATTTATAAATAGAAGAGCTGGCTCTTATCGGATCTCTCCTTAACCAAGAAGAACCTATAGTGGAGCTAGAGCCAGAACAAGAAGATGAGGAAGAATACCAAGTAGAAGAGCCCTTGGAGGAATAATCTCAAATCAATGTATTGTAGGACTTCTATACAAATGAGAATGATGATGACTAAGGAGACAGTATGGCAGAAATCCACACTAATGAAATCCACACACGAAGCAAGGGGCCACTTGCGGGTGTGATGAAGCCTATAGATCAGACCAAGAAAGATGTTTGCCCTGTGAAGGCATCCACTCCCAAAGTTCCTGTTGAGAAGGGTAGACCTAGTGGTCAGTCTAAGAATACCCCAGTTGCAAACCATCCAGAGAAAGAAAATGCACCTCCAAATGCAATGAAGGTGACTCACAATGGTAAAGACCCACCTAATAATGGAAAAACCAGTATGTTTACTCTGCCCTATCCTGTTTATAACATTGATTGCAATATTATGGATGATCTTAATAAATCTAGGGCTAATATCACATGCTTTGATTTGCTGAAATTAATGAAAAAAGAGATTTTCTCTTGAAAGCTATGAATGAGAAGAGCTGCAAAAATTCCACCATTCTAAGCAGCCAAACCCAGAAGTCAATCGCTAGACCTATTAGTACTCCCAGTACAGCCCAAAAGCTAGCAGCCATGGAAGCCGCCCTATCAAAAATGAATCAAAACTCCCAAGATGTCAATGCAGCCATGATAGGAAGGAAATCAAAATCCATGACTCCCCCTTTCCTTATCACATTTGAAATCTTCAACATGAACATACACAATTGCTTAGTAGACTCAAGTGCCTCATCCACTGTGATACCTTACACTATTGCTAAAAGACTTCATGTGATACCTGAGAAAACTGGAACTCGCATCATGCAATTAGACAGGACAAATGTGAAAGTAATTGGGGAATTGAAAGATGTATTGATTCGGATGACTACTAAACCATAGTACACACAAGTCATTGATATAGTTGTAGTCGACATACCCAAGGCTTATGGAATGCTGCTTAGTAGGGACTAATCAACAAAACTGAATGGATACTTCTCAACTGATTGGTCCCATATCTTGTTGTCTCAGAAGTGAAAAAGTGATATGCTGAGAGTTGATCGTGAAAGATACATGAAGTATGTGGTGACGGAGCTAAACGGTCCCAATGAACCTATAATGTTTACCAACTCCATCCTTGGGAATTAGAGTTTCAATGTTTGTGCCTCAGAAACCTGTTTTGGATAATTCCATGCAAAAACAATTGAAGAAATTGAAATAAACACACAGTTGGAAGCTCTCCCCTGTAATCCAACTGATGAACCACCCTATAATATAGTAGATGATAGAACTAGTTTCGTAGGAAGCAACTCAATTGATGTAACACTAGACCCTATATTTTGGACGCTCTATTTTGATGGCTCTAACTACCTTGAAGGTGCAGGTGCTGGGAGCATTCTCATTGATTCACAAGGGAACCAACATCCGATGGCCAGACGGTTGGAGTTCACGTGCACCAACAACACGGCAGAATATGAAGGCTTGTTGCAGGGCCTAATAAAGGCCATTGATATGAAGGTAAAAAATCTTAAAGTTTTTGGTGACTCACAGTTAATTGTGGACCAGGTAAGGTAGAGGATACACTGCAATTCGCCACACATGGTAAGGTACCAACATGAGGTATGGAACTTAATTGACAGTCTTGATTCTTTTAATATCACATACATACCTTGAGGACATAACCAAGATCCTGATCTGATGGCTGCAAAACTTTTGCCTGATTTTAGATTAAAGATGAATAAATGTTATGTTGAATTGATTTTCAGACCATCCGTACCTGATAACATCTCAAACTAGCAGGTGTTCGAAGATGATGAGAAAATCTTGGAGTTCTTGCACTGCGAGAAGACATTAAAGAATGCAGTCATCAATGAAAAGGAACATGATAGGCTTATGAATGAAAAGGAAGGTGAAGAAAAAGATCAGTTCAATACAATTCCCAAGTCAGTTGTCAAGATGGAGCACTTGTATGACCTATATGATAAATTAAAAAATCCAACGAATTGCAAAATGCATAGCTCATCCATGAAGTACGAATAGGTCAACCTTGGAACCAAAGAAGACCCAAAAACTATTAATTTGGGCTTCGGGTGCTCTCCATAAGAAAAGGTTGCATTTGTCAAGCTATTTAAAGAATACAAGGACGTCTTTGCATGGACATATGGAGACCTAAAAACCTTTGATACCAGTGTTATGTAGCATGTAATTCCTTTGGAAAAGGTGGCTAAGCCCTACCAACAAAAACTTCGCAAGATGCATCCAAGCTTGGAACTGTTGGTGAAGAAAAAAATTGAACAAAATGTTGGATGCTAAAATCATTTTCCTGGTTAGACACACCCGTTGGGTAGCCAATCTCATACCAATGAGAAAGAAAAATGGAGACATCAGGCTGTGTATCGATTTCAAAAACCTTAACAAAGCATCGCAAAGGATAACTACCCTGTCCCTTCTATGGAACACATTCTTTAGTGCGTTTTTGGGTCTGAAATGTTGTCCCTATTAGATGGGTTTTTAGGATATAATCAAGTGTTGGTATCTAATGGGGATCAGTTGAAGACAACCTTCAACATTAAATGGGGCACCTATGCATATTGTAAAATGCCTTTTGGACTTATTAATATGAGCGCCACATTCCAGAGAGCTATCGACATAACTTTTCGAGGGTTGATTAACAGATCAGTAATGGTTTACATGGATGACATCACTGTGTATTCATATCACATAAGGGATCATATTTATCACCTGAAACAGATTTTCGAAAGATTCCAAAGGTATGGAAAATCATTGAATCCCAAGAAGAGCATCTTTGTAGTCACAGAAGGGAAACTACTGCATCATATCCTCTCCAAAGAAGGGATTGTTATTGATCCTGAAAGAGTAGAGACTATCATGAGAATACAAGCCCCTGCAAATAAAAAGGCAATGCAATCTTTCTTCGGGAAAATTAATTTCGTTAGGAAATTTGATTTAGGTTTCACAGAAATAGTGCATCCTATGTAGCTAATGATGAAAAAGGAAGTTGTGTATGAGTGGAGCGATGAAGCTAAGAAATCATTTCAGTGAATCAAGGAAGCCATCACAGAAGCTCCTACATTGGCCAGCCCCAATTTCGGCAAGGAATTCTTCTTGTACACTTTTGCTTCTGATCTTTCATATGTTGTGATCCTCACTCAAAAAATGATGATGGCAACGAAGTCCCTATTTCTTGTATGAGCTCTAATCTTCAGGGAGCAGAATTGAACTACCCAGACATGGAGAAACAAGGCTCTGTGGTTTTTAAAGTCGTAAAACACTTTCGACCTTATTTATTAAAGGCCATGACTAAAGTAATCGTTCCCCATCCTACTGTAAGAGCCCTCTTCATGCAGAAAGAAATGGGTGAACGAAGAGGGAATTGGATCACCGCACTTCAAGAATTCAACCTCGAGATTAAGCCAGCAAAAATAGTTTGAGGCCAGGGATTGTGCAGGCTAGTAGCAGAAGCCTTGGCAGATAGATAAGGGGCATCTGAAGAAACAGAAGCACAAAGCATGCAAAACGAACAAGTATAATGCAAGGAGGAGCCCCTATGGATTAATGAAGCACTAATATATGAACGTGAAGCGTCAGAAGCCCTTTTGGATCCTCAGTCGTGGTATTATGGCATACGCTTCTATCTCACACAGGGATAATGTCCTAAACACATGGATGCATCACAGAGGAGAGCAATCAGATTGAAATCTAATCAGTATCACTTGGACAATGACACAGTATACAGAAAAAATTATGATGGAATCTAGTTGAGGTGTTTGGAAAAGGATGATGTTGACCATGTCTTGAAAGAAATGCACTACAGCCTAGCAGGTGATCACTATGGTGGAGAGAACACTACTCACAAAATATTAAGAGTTGGATATTATTGGCCCACAATGTTCAGAGACTTGCATGCCTACACTCATAAATGCAAGGTGTGTCAAACCACCGCAGGACAAGAAAGAAAGCCAGTTGTTCCCCTCAAGCCTGTTATGATTTAATGGTCGTTCCAGCAATGGGGCCTAGATGTCATAGGCAATATCACTCCAAACTCTTCACATAAACATAAGTATATACTCATAGTGATCGACTACTTCACCAAATGGACCGAAGCCATCCCGCTTTGGAAGGTAAACGAAGATGAGGTAATATCATTTATTGAGAAATTCATCATCAACAAGTATGGTATTCCTGACGCTCTCATATTTGATAATGCTTCTTACTTTTCATCACTGAAATTGACTAAATTTTCTATTGACAAATCAATTTAGATAAGGTATGCATTGAACTATTATCCCTAGGGAAATGGAGTTTCAGAGTCCTCAAACAAGAACCTCATATGCATAATCCATAAATCTGTCGCTGACAACCAGAGAAACTGGCACAATGCTCTAACAAATTCCCTTTGGGCCGATAGGGTCACCCCAAAAGTGGCCTTAGGAAAATCCCCATACTTCCTCGACTATGGACAGGAATCCATCTTGCATCCAAATGTTACCCTTCCTTCTTAACATCTCTCCCAAGCTTTAAGAGGAACCCCTTCAGCCTTGCTTCAAGAAAGGATCAACCAACTGGTGAGGTTGGAGGAATTCAGAGATAAAGCCAAAAATAAATTCAGAAATCACCAAATGATTGTGAAGAGGTGGTTTGATCACCATCTGACAGGAGATAAAGATTACCAAGTAGGAGAGCTAATCCTGAAATGGGACAAGTTGAATGAGCCAAAAGATAAACACACAAAATTCCAACACTTATGGCTGGGACCATTCCAATTTGTGGAAAAAATTGGTCAAGGAACTTATAGGTTGAAAACTTTATAGGGAGAAACTGAAAAACTCCCTGCTAATGGCTAGCATCTGAAGAGATACTTCCAGTAGCCACCACATGGTGGTTGCCTCCTGAATAGATTAGATTTCATTTCATTTTGTTGTTAGCTTAGTTTCATTTCCATCTTTACCGTTCTTGTTTTTCTGCAAAGTTTATTTTCCTTCTGTTTTGAATTTCACCTCTTTTCAACCAACTGATTTCGGTCCTCCCGTCTTGTTTTTACCTTTCCCAGATTTTCCCTCATTCACCACATTCAGCCTTTCCCTTCCTCATTAACTTGTTGATGAGTCTGTTGATTCCAAATCCATCGTTACCTTGCAAATCGAACAAATTTTCAATCAGCCCATGAGAACTTGAAAATCAGCTGTGGAATTCAAACCAAATCCACTCATTGGAATCTGTTGGGAACTAGGTAAGATTTGTTGATAACTTAGATATCTGGAGCATGTAGGGGCATCTTTATAAAACAAAAAATGTGTAACTATAGCTGGACTGGCATGGAGGAATACTACATTTTAAATAAATCCCACTCAGACCTAGCCTATGCTTGCCTACAAGGCTGGCAGTTATTCTCCATTGGTCCCATCCACCACACTAAATTCTCCAATACTTGTAATCTACAAGTAGATCTCCTTTCATGGGCTAAACTCACTTTCATACACCATGTGGAAAATCCAATTGTTCTCTAGTCCTTGTGCCTGAAACGGGAAGGACTTATTTAAAATAAAATGAAATGTCAAGTCCTTGTGCCAATCTAGAAGGACAGGTTGTTTGGGAAGCCGGTTAGAGTAAGGATTGTTGTTGGGCTCAAAGTACTAGTTGACACAGCAAACCCAACCTTGCTTAAGTAGTTTAAAAATATGGCATGATCCATGACTACGCCCCATTCAATCATACGAAAATATAGCACTAAATATTCTCATACAAAGTGCAGATAAACATATCTACATCAAGTTTGATGAGCAATAAAGAGCTAAGGTACACACCTAAACAAGTATTGACAGACCAGTGATGGCCCCGAAAGGATTTTACAAAGTAGCAAATAGGTAAAGGAAGGTCAATAAATTCCATAATATTACCATTGGATAATGCCTGTCAAAACCCTATCAGTAAGTAGAATCTATTTGTCTTTATCCCACCTGAAGCAATTAATGTTGAAGTGGAACCCATGCCTTCTTAACATCCTGATGTTCTATTGATCAAAGGTTTATTTGGAAATAGAGACAACATGTTCACCCAGCGGTTCTCCATTTTTTGTGGCCAAAACCACCACCCTATTAAAACCTACCTTGATAGCAATTTTTGAATGGGTCCCCTAAAAAAGTTGATCTTTCACCTCTCTGAATGATCTATTTTGTCCCAGAGACTACAACTCGTTGCCAAGTCAAATCTTCAATGCCTAATGGTTAAGCCCCCCTCTTTGAATATATGTCGCATGATTCATCTCTAGCCCTTCCCAACCCTCCATTCATTTCCTCCATTGGGACCTTTCCAACCCTCAAAAACCTTCTATCGCACCTTATTCCCATTATAACCCTTTGCAATGGAAATGCTTCACAAATATGCATAAATCACCACTTTTTGGGCCTATCGCAATCAACACTGCGCACTGCTCTCTTTCAAACTCGATGGCATTATCAACCCAAATTTATATATTTCGGGTCCGGAGCTATATCGCATATTGCTATCAGCTAGGTCCAACGCTTATATATATGGCACCACTGTTTACCGGACCCGATGGCTTTATTAAATATGATATATATGTCGGGTCCAGAAGCCCCATCGCATATCATAATCAGTGAGTTCCAAGGCTTATATATAAGGCGCACCACTATATAGCAGACCTGTTGATCACTATCAATTCGGGTGCATAATATTTCAAGTATGGTTGTACGGTCGGACGCGGGTTTTCACGTATATTCCTTTTTATTGCAATAATACATTGTGGTCGGGGTTTTCAAAAGGGAGAGCTTATGTTACAAATCCGAAGGGATTATTAAATGCGGCTCATAAGAATTGAAGTCCAGTTGTACGGCTTGGCCACGGGGATTTCTGTGTTTTCCTTTGTCAAGTCCCTCCACCGTTGATCTACCCTTCGTGGATCCAACGGTCCACGTAGATTTCAGGTGAACAAGTAGCTCGAGGAATACTTGCCCGAAACGTGGTATCCTCTTTCCTCCTAGCTGCTACATGTCACTTGAAGAGTGGAATTGGGGGCCTTCCTCGCAATACCAATTACCACTTAGACCCATTCTGAAATACCATCTAGTTCAATGTTATGCAATGATTTTCAGTATAAATCGTATTTTTTCTTGCGAGACTTACTCAATGCATGGGTTAGAAACCAAGGGGCGATTCTTTCACGCTTGTTCCTTTGATATTATAAGTGCTTCAAGAAGGCAAGATTTGTGTTTTTTAAGATTTTTATCATAATTTCATAAGTATGACTGATGTTGGTTATCTCTGCAGGTGAGGACCGAGAGAAGGCAGGTGAAGAGTAAAAGGAAAATACATGAGCAGATCTGGAGAGTCCATATATGCGGATATGCCATTTAAAGAGGCATCCTTAGGCGTTTCGGTCGAGTTCCATGCATTTCCTATGTATTCCGAAAGTGAAATTTCCCCAGCTTTCATCATGAAGAGATGACACACAATCATCCTCTTCTAATCAACATCTATTCATTTCCCCAAGAAATGAAGCGCCCCAGTGACAAGACATGCCTTCTACGTGTCAGCAGTGACACCGATTGTTCTACACCTGTGTATTTTGGTCTGTATATTGAAAAGAATAGGGGAAAGGTGAAAGGTTAAGGGAAGACCGAGAGTCATTCCAGCAAATATAAGTATTACCTCCGAATAGGAGAGAAGGGCTTTTTGTTTGGAGAGAATAGTTTTGATTTATTGTGAATAAAGAAATCTATTTGGTTCAAGAAGGAGCCTATGTTTCTGATTTATTTTCCTTTTCTCTCATATGTTTAGAATCAATGTGTTATTGCTGGCATAAAGATAAACGTGATTTGATTTGTGCATATTGATAACTAGCATTTCATGGTTATTCTTGGTTATTTGAATATAATTAAATAGCAATGTTGATTCAAGAAAGGTTGTTGATTCGAGACTTTGTTAAACATCCGTTGCAAGTGTTATTTGTAAGGAAAGGAATGTATCTTCATGTATAAGAAATGGGATTGAACCACTAATTGATTCATTTGGATTTGGAATCTATATGTGATGTTTAACCTCTTTTGTTATGCTCCTTCAGGATAGACTAGGATAGTTAAGACTAGATTAGAGTAGCTGACAGTAGTGTAGATAGGATTTAATGCACATAGGTTAGTTGTTTCTTTTGTTGATTTAATTGAAGTCTTCCTCCACGAAGCAATCTCTCAACACCTATAACAGTTCATGGGTTCTTTTAAAACCCATTGGGACTAGCCACTCCATACAAAAACAGATCTAATTGGGTTCTGTGATCGGGTTAGTTCCCCTTGTTGGTATAGCAAAAATTCACCATGTCAACACAGTTGTAGAATTGTGCAGTTTTTGTAGCTTTCCATCAGATCTGCACAACCTTCATCTCCCTAGCAGCTGCAAAGGCCTTGATGGCGATCTCAAACTGTCAGAACAGATCCCATCTTGCCCATCTCTGTCAAAAGTTCAATCATTATCACAAACTGCTTCCATGTTTCGATCTGATGCAAAGAGTTCCTATACTACTTTATACACTCTCTCGAAATATCTCTGTACACTTTGATGTCTCTTTACAGATTTCCCCATCACTGTCTATGTGAATCAAGCCTCTTGTTGAAGACGACAGTGCAGCATTTACTCCTTCCACGACATTATTTCTCAGAATCAGAGAATCAAACCCACTTGGTTGCTTATTGCAATTGTCCAATTCACCAAAAGATAATATGAATTCACTTGTATAAGAATGTTTGGAATTTTTGGAAGGAATATTTGTATTTGAATCAAGCGAAACCTTCAAAGCTTCATATTACGTATTGATCATTAGGCTCTTAACCCATTTAAGAAAGAAAAAAGAGATTCCCCTCTACTTCAATGGGAGAATTTACATCTGAATTTTATACCAGCACCTTCCACCAAATAAGGATTTGATCTCAGCTTTATTGAACTTCTGCAAGAGTGCCCTTTGAATTTACTTCTGAAAAGTGCAATTGCAAAAGAAAACGCTGATGTGGGCTTCAAAAGTGGTCTCTTTGATTCATACCAAGAGATTAATTGGAATGGTTGGTATTCAGATTTTGGAGAAACAGATGTTGGTACAAGAATAACAACAAATATTTGATGAGTTGAAAGTCATAGCTTGTATTGAACGCCAACTGAAAAATAAAATCAAAGCTAAGGATAGCGTCTATATCCTCATTTTATGGCGGGAATCCCTCAACTAATAGCCATCAAGTGGTGTGTGCATCTTGGCTGGATCTAACTTCTTTCACTCCATCATCCTCCCTGATTCTTAGCACATTGTTTGCAGGAGAAAACCAAATGGCAACAACTATTTCTATTCATTAATTAAATACTTGTTTTATCACGAAATATGGCTAAGGGGCTCCAAAGAACCTTGAATATATCCCATTATGTTACGAAATTGAGAAAATTAATTTTGAGTTTTATAATTGACCCCATTCTGAGAAAAACCCACATTTCATTTTTTTGAAATTAGTTATAATTTGTCCATAAATCGTGTTTAAAAAATTACATTTTAGAGTTCTTACGCATTCTGGCAAATGCACATGCAAAAAAAAATACTTGTTGAACTTTTCATGTCCACCGCCAAGCATGGATGAGGATGAGCGGAAGTCTGCAAGGGTAAATTTGGCTTAAGCTTATATCCATTTGGATCATCCTTGGGTGTATGAAGAATGAAAATGAAAACACAACAATCTAGATACTATTTGGATCATCCCCGGGTGTGTGAAGAAAAAAAATGAAAACACAGTCGTCTTGGATAATCATTTGGATGCATAGCTTTTGAAGAATATCCACCCAGGGTTGAATAAGCCTCTACATAGGGTTCAGGCCATATTGTGTCAAGATTGGCTTACATATCATGTTTCTTTTTTTTTAGATGGATCCTTCGAGTTTTCGCCTATGATGCTCCTATCAGGATATTCTTTCTTCAACTCTTGAATTCTTTCAACATGGTCGCAAGCGGACTGTCATTGATAAGTTCAATATTTTTTTTGCAAACATAGTTCTTATAGGAGAAATTGTCCATGAGTTGGATAGTGATGGATGTAGAATCAAATCAGGCTTGGCTATAGAAACGAGTCGTTTCTGCAGCTCCTCAAAAAAGGAATAAATATGTAGCAATTTGAAGCAAGATTTATATATGAATTTTTTTATTATGATGGATACTAAGCTACACAATTTTTTTTATAGGTCGCATGAGAGCCTAAATAGTCAATTTCTCAATTCTCTTAAAAAGGAATTGATAATTTTTATTTAAAAATTTACATTTCCCTTATTCAAAAACATGAATTTTTTTTATGTTATTTTTTTTTATTAAAAATCTAACATGATTTTTTTTAATTATTTAAAATCAAAACATCAATTTATTGAAAATATTTATGATGTTAACGAAAAAAATGCAAGAAAATAAATAAAAATATAAATTTATAAAGCTATAAAAAAAATGCAATTAATAAAAAAATGCAATCAAGCTTTAAAAAATGCAATCAAACTTGATTTTATTTTTCCTAATTTATCTACTTGAATTTTTATTTATTTTTAAGTATATGAATGTTTCCAATGGAGCCATGTGTGTAAAAAAATGATATATATACTCATACTTAGGTTTGAAATATATTATTTGATACATACCCGTGTATGAGAGACCAATTGTCTTAATTGAGAGGATGTCAAAAGATACTAAATAATGGAATACTGAGATCCAATGACTGTCTTGAACCAAGATTCAATATAATCTTGTCTTCCTTGTCTTCCTTGGCTTGCTTATATCATGCCGTGAAAGTCCTCACATATGTGATCTCCATTCGTAGAATCTGGTGATATGCATGCATGAAACTTTTCAATCTTAGGTTCCAGCAACTGCTCTTTATTGATGGGCATCCATGATTCTTGGACCTTATCTGAATCTTCTTCTTCTAGTTGTTGTTCTTCAATGACAGCTGGTGAATCATTTTGCAATACCTCAACATTGTAAGTGGATTGAGGTGTTTTATTCTTGGGGATTTGAAATGGTTTTGCAAGTAATGGGAAAGGTTGAATTGAGATTAACTGAGGGTCAAACTGATGTTGTGGTGGAGGTGAATGGTATGGATAACATTGATATTGGTATTGAGGATAGTGAGTTAAAGATTGAGTATATGATGGATTTCCTCTATAAGGCTCTTCACAACCCTGTTTCCAAGGTTGGTTTTGAGATTGGGATTGAGATGGCCAAGGTTGCCAAAGCAAAGGTGTTTGCCAATTATGTTGTGCATAACCTTGAAATTGTGCATAAGGATATTTCATCATATTGGGTTGATGAGGCTTCCATGGTCCTCTTGGAGCTTGATTCACTCCATTATCCTTTTGGTAAACTACCTTTAACCCTGGTAATGATGAGCAATCTTTAGTAGTATGTGATCTTGCACAAATTTTACAAATTTTAATGTTTTCAAGTGGACATTCATGCAAAGCAACATTTTCAGCTTTTTGCTTGTTTTGCATTCTTGGCATCTCAATTTGTTCATTTAATTCACCAAAAAAATTTAGCAAATTGTTAAGTTTAGTTTGACATACCAATCCCGTTGTCAACTTACTTTCCCTTGCTGTAACTAGGTCTTGAGGAGATCTTCCATACTTTGCTTTTCCTCTTAAAATGTTCCTGCATAGTTCACAAATCTCTTGAAATGACAATTGATAAACATCTCCTTTTCGCACCAGGTTAAGAAGATCAATCCATTCATCCTTTATAGCATTTAGTAGGAGTGTTTTTAATATGTCTGATCTTAAATTATGCGTTTTAGATCTTTTGATATTATAAGTAAATCTCTCCACTAGGTCTTCTAGATTTTCATCATTTTTTTTATTCATCTTAAAGACTTCATTTCTAAGGTCATTGTGTTTGTAATGATTTTTATATTTTTCCAAAAATACTCTTTTCATATCATCCCATGTCCTTATAGAATTTGTTCCTAATGTCATGAACTATCTAAGAGCTTTATCCTTCAATGTTGTTGGAAAGAAATTCAATTTTTTAATGTGTAATGAGTAGCCATAAGATCTACAAATGATTTCAAATTCAAAAAGAAAAGTTTGCTGGTCTTTTGATCTCATACCTTTGAATTTAGGAAGTACATATGAAGGGATATTCATTTTAACATTGACATCAGTTTCTTGAATGGGAAATCCAAAAGGATCTCCATCCATTTCTTCATCCTCCTTTGTCATCTCTTCTACCTGCAAAAATAAGAATTCATGATGTCGATGTGTGGCTCTTACTGCACCACGTGATATAGTGGGGGTGGTAGGTGATTGAAG
>APFE031598217.1:0-17875 GCA_000404065.3 Pinus taeda
AACCTATCCCATGCCAGGAAATTGCCGCCCCTTTACCTTTCTCTCACCCTTTCAACAATATCCCGTCATCATTGCACATCACATACGTACTCACCTACACCTTCCCCTACTATGGCCTCTCGTAAAATAAAAGGCAAAGAACCTTGCCTTTCTGTTACCCCTTCAAACTCTCCCGCTTCAACTTCTTCTAACTCGGTGGGAAGCGACCTAGATTTTCTCTTAAAAAAAAAGTCTCTGGACCTGCAAACCCTCACCATTCACAAACCTTGTTCACTTGGCTCCCCTCACATCAGCCCAACTTCGGCTGATAATATTACTGTCAGGTGGAAGCAGAATAGGGGTAGAAGGCATTTCCGCAGGAAGAAATCCAGTATCTCTAACTCCACATCGATGGACCGTTTCCTTATTGACATTCCTATTATAGATCTTTCTTCTCATGGGACTCTTAGAGCAAGGCAGCCTGTTGATCCTTCTCCATGACTCGCATCGTGTCTATTAATATTAGGGGGCTGGGAGCGGACCCAAAATTCATAGCTCTCAAAGGCTTGTTCCTTTCCTTATATCCTAATCTCATTCTCATACAGGAAACGATGCATAAGCATATTGAAGCTGTCTCATATTTTAGGAAAATGTTTCTGAGCTGGCATATCGCAGCCACTGACTCCACTCGCCTCTCTGGGGGTTTGGTTGCTTTATGGAATCCATCCTGGGTCTCAGTCAAGGCTTTCAGATGTTTTGCTGGAATTTTGCTTGAAGCCAGTTTTCGTGGCACACCTGGTTTCATCCACATTCTTAATGTAATGCCCCTTACAAAGACTGTCTCGTTTTTTGAACCGGTTTCTCTCGTCTGAGATAATGGAATTGGACTCCTTAATGCTTGTGGGAGATTTAAACAGTATTTTAAGCAATGATGAAGTTTGGGGTTGCAGTAGGAAGGTGGATCCTCTGGCCAGCCTTCTACAAGACGCCTTGCTCACTTATAATTTGGTAGATGTCTGTCCTACAAAAATAGCCCCCACGTGGGATAATGGAAGATTTGGTTCTGCTTATCTGGCCAAACGACTGGATCATTTCTTAGTTCATGAAAAGTTGTTGGAACGTCTGGGTCTTTTAGGTACGGAAATCATTAACAGTTTCACTTCAGATCACAAGCCCATCTCACTGCGATGGAGAAACACTAGAATCCGAAAGGGCTTTCATCTCAAATTCAATAGAACTCGGCTGGATGACCCAGAGTTCAATGAACTTGTTCAAGAAACCTGGGAATTTCGCACTTCTCTCACTAGCACCTCCCCTTCATAGCATCTCCTTGACAATTTAGTTTCCCTTCGGAAAGTAGTAAAGCCCTGACAAATTCAAAAGCAAAAATTGAATAGAAAAGCCCTAGAAGACATTCAGATGGAACTGGATAGGATTGCCTCAAGGATGACAACTCAATGTCTTCCCTTAAAGTTTTGTCTTCGCATAAAAGAACTGGAATTTAAGAAACACAAATTAATGTCTATTGAAGAAGCCACATGGAGACTAAAAAGCAGGGCTATATGGCTAAATGAAGGAGATTGTAATACCAAATTCTTTCATCGATATGCAAACCATCGGCGAAACATTAACACAATCTGGGAGATTAGGGACGAGGAGGGGAAAACTTTTCAAACTCAGGAAGATATTTGCAATGCGGTTGTACAACACTTCCAGGAATCCTACAGTGGGAATGAGAACATAATGGCTGAAGATATCATTTGGGGAATTGATCCATACCCTAGAATGTTCAGAGATGAACAAAATGAAGAACTATATAGACCTGTTTCCGAAGAACTTTTGAAAGTAATGAAATCATTTAAGAAAGATAAATGTCCAGGTTCGAATGGATGGACGATTGAATTCTTCCTTCACTTTTTTGATCTAGTAAAGAAGGATCTTCTGAGTAGGGTTGAGGAATCCAGAATGTTGGGTAAAATCCATCAATATATATCATCAACCTACATTGCCTTTATTCCAAAGAAAAAAACTGCCATTTTCTTCTCGGATTTTAGACCAATATCCTTGTGCAACTCAATTTATAAAATTATCTCTAAGATCATTGCTGGCAGAATACGAGGTACTCTCTTGCGCTATATCTCACAGGAACAACATGGTTTCCTAAAAGATAGACTTATTCATGATGTTGTTGCAGACGCACAGGAAAGTTTGCACTCCATCCACACAAAAAAACTTGAAGCAACCATTTTTCAAATTGATTTAAAGAAGGCATATAATTGCCTAGATTGTGGTTTTTTAAGATGTGTTCTTACCAAAATTGGTCTTAGACCAAACTGTACAAATTGGATTATGGCTTGTGTTGAAAAGGTAAATTTTTGCCATTCTTATAAATGGACACCCTACTAACTACTTCCGTGCTGCTAGAGGATTGAGGCAGGGATGCTCCCTATCCCTGTTACTGTTCATCCTGGCAATGGATTGCCTAAGCCTGCATATCAAAAGGGCTGTTACAGAGGGACACTTCTGGCCTTTGATGATTAGCAAAAACAACAACGTATCTCACAGCCTCTTTGTTGATGACATCTTGATTCTGGGAATGCTCTGTCGTTTCACCTGGATATGTCTTTATAACATCCTAAAGAAGTTCACAATGGCTACAGGTTTACAAATCAATGAAAGGAAATCTATTATCTTTCATGGAAAATGTGACATGGAAACCATTGGTTACATCGCAGGGATGTATAACATTAAAGCAACTCCCATTCATGAGGGAATGAAGTATCTTGGATATCACCTTAAACCCTCTTGCTACACCAGAGCGGACTGGCAATGGATCATTGATCGTTACTATAAAAGAATCTCTGGATGGGAATGCAAGTGCCTGTCGATGGCCCAAGCAGTTTAGCACAACTAACTGTATATTGGGCTCACTTTTTTTATATACCAGCTAGCATTATTAACATGCTAAATCGACTTACATAAAATTTTATTTGGGGAGGCTGCAATGAAACGAAGAAATTTCATTTAACCAAACTTTCTAATATTACTCTTCCAAAGGAACCAGGGGGTTGGGGGATTATGAATCTTCGTAAATTTAGAATAGCCTTATTATGTAAATCCTTATGGAGGGGCCTATACGGGGAAGGCACCTGGAGTATGTCCATAAAAAAAAGTATCTGGGCAATAAAGACTTTGCTTTCTGGTATAGAAAAGGCACTATTGGATCCATTCAAGGCTCTGCTATCTGGCAAAGTTTCCGCAAAATACAATCCTTCTTCTTACAAAATCTCTCATGGAGCTTCCAGAACGGGAACAGAATTTTCATTAATTTGGATCCAATTTTTGGAGCTGGGAAGGATTGCTCTATTCCTCAGGATATTATAAATGTCTTTCAGCGAGCGGGCATCTTTGTTTGGGGATAGGTCATTGCGGGCTGGCAGGGACCTTCTCCTATATCGAAAGAAGCACAAGTTATGGGCCTACAAGGATAGTTGGCCTTACAATGGAACAAGATATTGACAATCATAAAAAATATTGTAATCTGTCGTACAGAGCCACATGACTATCTCACATGGAAGGGGAGAAGGAGGACATATAGTATAAGTGTTGCTGATACCTATTTAACCATATCCAATATACAACCTCCCCAAACAGGTCGCCAATTGTTAAAATTGGCAACTAGGGCCAAACTCCATGAGGTATCACCTTATTCATGGCTGATAATATTTTATCTAGATTCTTCTTGTCCAGAGGTGTAGGACTGATCTAAAGATCATCCGATTTCGATAAGTATTTATGGAGATACAAATTTATTTTGATTATGGACAAATTGTTAGAGTCGGCCAGCAACTTATGTAGGCTCAGAAGCCCAACAGACACATCTATTCATCATCAACGTTTGCATATAAATACAGGATGTCTCCTCCTCATCTGGACACACACTTCTCATCCATCTCTCTCTCTCTTCTGCGTAGAAAAGAGTCTCTCTCTCTCTTGCGCAAATAGGTATCTCTCTCACATGTGGGAAGGAAGGACGCAATTTTCTAAAGGTTTACGAACTACAGATTGGAACTTTGACCAGCGTTGACCAGCATTTTCTCTCTTGACTGTGCAGTGGGTGAAGCTGACTCTTCTTGGAAATCCGCAATTTTTGGCACATGAATCGAGGTTATCTGACCTCCGGTTTGAAAGATATTGACTGCCCTAGTTTACTGATGTTGCTGATGCCAATGATGCTGATGCCGATGATACTGATGCTGCTGATGCCGATGATGCTGATGCGTTGTTATTGCTTGATGCTGCTGATACTGATGCGCTGAATATTCGATGCGCTGATGCCTGATGATGTTGAGCCGAGATTGCTGGATGCCAGACGATACGATGCACGAATTGCCGCATGATCTTAGATGCTGCTGATGTGAGATGCTGATCACCGCTAATGCCAAGTAGATGCCGAGATTGATGCTGCTGATGTTGATATCGCTGAGCCGATGACTACTCGATGCTGCGATTGCAATGATGCTGATAATGCTGTCGCTGATCTAGGGTTTGCTGCTTTGCTGGATATAATGCCAAGATTTTTGTAACTATTCTCTCTGCTGAATTATGTGACAATAAAAGAAGATTTGTCAAAGAAGGGTTTCCCCATATTGGGGTTTGTCCCTGGCTAGCCGCCACATCTTGTGTCTCTTGTCTTGGCTTGTTTTCTGTTGATCCTTTAATGTTCTATCTACACTTTACTTATGTACATGTGATTGCTAATCTGTGGATAATAATAAGAAAGATAAGTAAACTGCTTTAAGCATAGAACATACCATAATTTAACACCAGTTTTCCACTGCCTCAAGGAAAACAGGAGTTCCAAGCAAAATCATAATTTTTTCTTGGTTAGTTTTTCACAATAAAAACCTCATATGGGAGAATCTGCAAAAGAGGCAGTGGTAAGGGCCGAGCATCTATTCAATCTGCAAAGCTGAAGCTGGAAATAATGAGCATATCTTCCTACAATGCAATCTCACCTCTCACGTATGGAAAAACTTATCAAATTTATTTGGGCTCAGTTTTATAATGCATTCTTCCATAAGGGACTCACTGGAATGGTGGAGTGTGTAGAAGGTTTCCTGGAGATCCATCCCCCAAATAGTTATATGGACAATTTGGAAATGGAGGAACAATTTTTTGTTCCAAAACAAAAAGGACGAGTTTCAACAAATAACTCATAAGGTTATCTCATATTACAACGTGTTCATGCAATAGCTCAAACAACTAAGTAGTAAGCCCCGTAGACATAACAACTTTTTGCTAGAATACCCAATGGGTTTTTTAGACGGTGCAACACAAAAAGGTATATGTGCTTGTGGTGTTTGCATTTCCATGAATGAACATTTAAAATTCAACTTTTACTGGAATGGAGGGAAAGGTACCAACAACAAAGCAGAGGCAATGGCACTTTCGGGCCTCTTATGTTTCAGCAAATTTCTAAACATCCCTGTTTTACATATTTATGGAGACTTCAAAATTATAATTGACCATGTCTTAGGGAAGATTCCCATAAATAACCATTTTCTAATAGGATGGATGAAGAGAATTGAGATATTCTGGCAAGTACAAAATGGATTCTCTATTCAGCATGTTGACAGATCCCAAAATGAACAAGCTGACAGATTATCAAAGAAAGGTCTATCTCAAGAACCGGGCAAATGGCATATGGATATTCTTTTGGAAAACATCAACCTATAACATGGAAGACTTTCTCCTTCCAGGAACATAACTTTGAACATATTTTCTCTTTTTTTCCCTTGTTGATGCACTACCTCTGCTTGGCCACTGGGCATTTCACAGTGTCCTCTGCGAAGTGGGGTTTCTCCTTTGCAGATGATGACTATCTTTTTCTTTTCAATAGGGTTTATGTTTCGCTCCAAGTATCGGTCTGTATTCTACCTATTACTGTTACTATTTCACAGAGCTTCCATAAATTAGCTTTCACTGTTCCTTCCTTCTAATGTTTCAGGGGAAGATGACTCATGCTGTCACTACATGAAGCTTATTGTTTTTGATTGGCATGTTTTGCCAGACTATCTGTAATTTTTGTAAATTTCTCTCTGAAAAAATAAATAAATTCATACATTATACCAACTTTACCTATATTTACAACCATCTAATGGTTTAATACCACGATATTCATATTTCGCTTTTGTTCTTGCTCTGAGATTATATATATGGGTTATTGATTTCATGGTTTATCTCCAATGTGGAATTAATTGGATACAGTTTTGGTCCACGTATGATTTCAACCACTCTCTAGATTGTTTTGTTCTTGCATGGGCAATTTTCTTCGCTATCCTCGTAACCCCAATACGTAACATCTCCATCGATGATCTAGTTCAATCGTTGTTGAATTGATAGTTCTCTTGCACTTAGCGTTGCAATGGTAGTTTAATGACTTTTGGGAGATTGTTTCCCGTCGATTCGTTTTACTCAAAGACTTTTTTCTTGTGTTGCCTATTGCGGCTAGGATTTGTTTTGTTTTCAATGGCACCTGCCATGTTTTTTGCCAGAATGGTAACAAGTGTGTCTGAATCTCCTTCTTGAACCTATTGCCTCTAACTATCGTAAGTTGGTTATGACTTCTCAATTTATCAAGGGAAGGTGATTACCTGTTGGATCTACTGCTTAGAATATTTCTAAGAGGTAATTTTTTTTAAATAATTCTCTCCGGTTGTAATTTCTTTAGCTCTTCCATTTTTGTGTAAGAGACATTCCAAATTACTAATTGGTTGATTATTTCGTTCTATAGGCTTGCGAGAAAAACCTAGTTGAGGTTTTGTGCCAGTGGATGCCATTCATCTCAAAAGAGGCCGAATTGGGGCTGATAATGCAATTGTGAAACCCAAAGGGTAAGTACCATTCGGCAAAAGATTTCCCTCGTATTTTTCTTAAAGGTTTTTTTTTTGAATATAGTGTCTTTTCTAATTTATTTACTTGTGTGTGTCTTCCATCAAAGTTTTTTCACTATTTTTCATGCTTATGAAAGGTTTTTAATGAACGATTATAAGATATTTTTCTTCTCGTCGTTCTGCAATCAAATTTATTTGGTATCAGTGGAGTTATATGCATGATTGTTTTACCTCTACCAAAACCTAGGGTTTCTAGTTTTTATTTAACAAGAGGGCTTCTTCGTTTTCTTTTCATTGTGCATATATTACATTTTAGCTTGAACTCACTAGGCTAATTTTTCTTCATTTTATCACATGATACTTTAACGGAGCTATGTTGTGTTTGAAGGTAATTAATTTATTTCTGGTTCTTATCCCAATTAAGGACAACATTTCAAATTCGCTTTATTGAAATTATATATAGAGCTTGTAGTTACTCTAGCAATGCGTAAAATCTTTTGACTCTGGGTTTTTTTTCTAACAATGAAGACACCATAATGCTTCTTCAATCACAGAAGGTATGGTCTTGACCTCATTCTTAAAATTTCCTTTATTATTATTTATATAACCAACAATAACCTCCAGGAGTTTTATGCTATTTATTGCCGGTATACCTCCTTTCATGAGTCCGAGTAGCGTTTGGTGTTACTCTGGAATTTTCATTTCTTAACTTGTAGTTCAATCCTTTTCTTCTAGGTTGGAAACACTACTCGGTCTTCTTGTTATTATTTTGTATAAGCAAGTTGTATTTTCTTTTGCAGGAGACCGTTACTGTTATTCCGCCTCAATTTTCTTGTTATGTCGTTTATTGTAGAGACTTACAACAATAATGCCTAAGTAAAGATAAGCATTGTCGTTTTTAACTATTTTATGAATATTAGTTTTGTTTAGTCATTTTTTGACTGGACCGATTAATTTACATCATAAATTCTATATAAATTTATTTTCTGGTTATAATGGATTACTTGAGTAAAACTCTATATTTGCAAACTTGGTTGTTTATACTTATAAGGTTATTCTTTAATTGTTGTATGCCTATAAGAGATTTCTGTAAGCAATTCTCTTATTTCCCTTTTTCTTCTCAATGATTGTTCCCTTCATAGACTTATTATATAGTTTACAACTAGAATTTCCTCTCAAACTCATAATTATATTTTTCGTGTTTATATATACACAAGCAATTTCTACTTTCTAGAATTTCATGTTTTTTGTTTGCTATCACAATTATCATTAAATTCAGTGTTGCGAACGTCTCGATAACATCCCGATTTTATCTCAAAATCATGATTTTTTTGGCCTAGCCGATTTTTGTCATTTTTTAAAGATATTTTTATGGTATCTTAGTTTTGCCGATATTTTCCCCATTTTTACAATTTTTTGGTTTTCCGGACCCTTGCCGATTTTATCTCGATGCTGATGTTTGCAACATTGGTTAAATTGTCAATAATAGTAAACATGTATTTTTTTTGTTTGTTTGTTCTGTTTCTCGGGGGTTTATTTTGAGGCACTAAAGTTTGATAATTTTTCCTTTGATGTCTCCAAAACCTTGGTTTTGTTGAGTCTCAAATTTATCCTTACTTCCAACAACACCAAAGTTCAACTATTCCTCAAAAGATATTACACTTATTGTCCATTCTACATGGATTCTACCACCAAATTCTATTCGGTCCCTTGACGAGATTTCTCTATTTGTAAGATCAGAAATCTTTTGATTTCTAAATATTGAAATAACAGACTTACATGCTTAAATGGCTTATTGTAAACATATAATTCTTAGTAACAATAAATATTATTTTATTTTTTATGGATGACTAAATTATTGGAAATTGTTCCTTCTAACTCCAACATGAAATTTTTTCACCATTCTTAATTTATTTGTTTCGCATGTTCATTTCTGTTAAGAATATTCACTTCTAAACTATTTCCTTCTTAGATCTCTGAAGAAAACACCACAGAATTTTCTACAATATCGCTCTTTCGTTTCTCATCCAGAGTTGTAAATTTCTAACAAGAAGGCGGGTATATGATTTACACTGTAATCACCTATACATTTTTTTGAAATATCTAAAAGACTAATGCTATATCATTTTCAGAGTTCTCTTTTGTAATTTTATATTCACAAGCATAAATATAATGAAAAAGGTTAAAACTACTTCTTATTAACATAAGTGGATTCCTCTTCATGCATTTCTATTTTTATATGTATTTGCAAAAATGAAGAACAAGGCCTTAACATTCATCCTCTTTCTTTCATATTGTATAAAATAACACGTTCATATTCCTATAACATATGCATAAAATTTTATAGTTAGGACAATAATTTTCATTCACTAATTATGAATTATAGAAGATAATATAACTAGGTTCCTATCTATAACATATAATGAGAAACAAAGTTAGAATCGCCGACTTGAAATAATTCCGGGAATTATATGGCTAGTTACTTGGCTCCTCCTAGCCTTGACACAACAAACCCTGCTTGTCCCCCCAAGCAAATTAGGCTTGCAAGGTTCTTTTTCTCTTTCTTTTCTATTCTCCCTGCATCTTTTCAATCTCTCTCAAATTCTATTCTCAGAATAGAGGAGACAAATACAAGAGAATTATCAGATACATCCATCTACTACTCTTTTGGGCTCAAGGATCATGTGCAAGGCATCAAAGATATCTCCATGTCAAGATATCATGCCCAAAAAGTTCCCTACATCACCCTCACAAGAGTTAAAGGAGTGGCGTGTCATCAAATATTTCAAGCATTGGGCTCCAAGGTGATGTACAAGCCATCCTTTGTCATCTCAAGGAAGACCATCATCATCTAGGCTCTGCATCTAGTGATGCCCATCAAATAGTGTCAAGGCCATCCTGGGGGCATCTTGGGTCCATTGGGCACATCATCAATCTCCAACACTAGGCATCATCAGAGAGGACATGTCACATGTTCTCTATGCTAGTGTAGTTGGTAGTTTGATGCATGCAATGGTATATACTAGACCAAACATTGCACATATAGTAGAAGTATTGAGCAGCTATATGTAAAAAACCAGGGAAGGAGTATTGGGCAGTAGTAAAGAGGGTTTTCAAGTATTTGTGTAGCATTGTTAGTTATCGATCATGCTACCAAAGGAGACTAGGACTGAACAAAATGTTGGACATACATGGCTTTGTTGATGTAAACTAGGCTAGGGATTTAGATTGCAGAAGATCTACAAGTGCATATGTATTTAACCTATTTGAAGGAGTAATTATTTGGATGAGCAAGAGACAACCTATAGTGGCACTCTAAACTACAAAAGTTGAATACGAAGCAACCACTCATGCAAGAAAGGAAGCAATATTTCAACAGAAGATGTATGCAAACAGAGACATGATTGAGCACAACATTGAAGTAGGAAACTTGGTTTTTTGAGGTTGCAACCATATAGACAGACCTCATTGAAAAAAAAACAGGGTAGAGAAATTGAATCCATGTTTCTATGGTCCCCACAAAGTGATACAAAGGATTGGAGAGGTGGCTTATGACGTTGAACTACTAGAAGGGAGCTAAATCCATAATGTCTTTCATGTATCTTTTCCTAAAAAGGGGTATTGCGGTAGCAAGTCATACCTCCAATCAAGCTGCCTCCACTAGATGAAGATGGACAACTAGTCTTGATTCCTTAGGAGATTGTGGACACCAGAGAGAAGAGGTTAGGGAGCAGGGTAATAAGGGAATATCCTATCAAACAGAGAGACTTGCTCGAGGAGGATGCCACATGGGAACGAGAGCAGATTTTGCAGCACCTCACTTTGCAATTGCTTGAGGACAAACAATCTTGTGAAGGGAGGACAATCATATCTCTTTCCAAGCGAATCATCATAGGGAAATGACTCATTACCCTATCGGATTCCCATAGGCTATAGTAAAAAAGGGGAATCAATTAATTATTTATGGTCATCTCTAAGGTGATATTGAGTAATTAAATTAAAAAGAGACTATTAAGTGACTTTTGATTAATCATGTCCCATCCCAAGTGATCATCAAAGGGGAATGACTCATTAGCCTATTGGATTCCCATAGGCTATATGAAAAAAACATGAATCAATTAATTATTTAATTCTCTAAGTTGATATTGAGTAATTAAATTAAAGGATATTATTAAGTGACGTTTGATTAATTAAGGAATAAAACTTTAAAAAGTCACTTCATATTATTGAGAGGGGAAAAGGTAAAAGGGGAGATCAATGGTATTTTGATGACCCATGGTAATCGCCCATGGTATTCTATTTCTTGTAGCCCATATCATTACAAGGAAGATTGGAGCTTGCTCATGGGGATTGATTGGTGATTTTATTTTCTATTATGATTTGAAAGCTCATTGAGCATTTTGCCATAAATCAATTTCGGTGTTGAGATCACACACCCTAGCTGATCAAAACTAGTTTTGGTGGGGATATTCAACCACCCTAGCTAGTCTAAAGGAGTCATCTAGATTCCTCAAAGGTGCTAATTGGAGAATTTAATTATAGGAGTTTGTGGGAGTTGAAGGAGTAACACATCATCATTACAACGACTCTTATTTTCCTCGAGGCCGAATTATTTCACTAGGTCTAGGAACTCAAGGAGACCAAATTGTTTATTGCAATAAATCAAATTATTGGAGGACAAGTATTTGTTGGGCCGAATTTGTCTACTAAAGTCAAGATTCAAATAGGCAGATGGTCTACTTCTATTGGTCGAGTTCTTCACTCATGCGCCGAGCCAAATAAAGGGACATCTATTGAGGTCAAATTGCAGGTCGAGTTACATCTTTGGAGGACGAGTTGTAGCCTCTTGTGGGCTGAGATTATACTCTATTTGTTGGAAAATCAAAGTAATTATATTAGAGTTTGATTCTCCTTCCTTGATAATTACTTGTGAGTGTGTTGGCTTCTTTTACTTCTTTATTATCTTATCTTTCATCAAGCAATTACCATATTATGTGCGTATGAAGATCACAAAACAAGAGACACGAGATATAGGCACTATGCCAGGGCAAAACCCCCATTGAGGGGAAAACCCAGTCAAGATAATTCTTCCTTTATATAGTATTCTTTGAGACTCTTCACCCTAGACCAAGATTAGACTTTCCCTCCACACCAAGTTAGCCTCCGAGCTCTTTGACCCTTTCTAGCAACTTCGACTAGGCATCAGCTTCCGACAACAACCAAATCGTAGGAGACTTCAATCTCCCAATCCAGACCACAAAACAGAGAGAGAGAGGCAACAAAAGTTCGATTTTCATCCTCTCTATAGACTTCCCCAAACTCGCACTTCTTTCAACCTCTCGACAACAAAATTCTCACTTCACCAGCTCTTCTTAAGATATCGAACTAGCTTGAGAGTTGATGCTCCAAATGACTTCGACCTCCTTGTATATATAGGCTTCTTGTGGGTCGAAAAAGATCTCTCTTAGGCCGACTTGATGTGGAGGTTACATAATTCATATTTGACTCAATACTACACCTTTTTACATGATTCAAAAGCCCAAGAAGGGCCACTGTGAATGTATAATGACTCTATAAACTCAATATTAATCCTATGAGTCCACAATGGGGACTTTGACTAATATAATGATGACCCAAGCAGGAAACCCATGCTTTAATAAGTCATTGTTACAATAATAAAAATGATTTTCTTTATTCTTTTGACAAGTACATTACATAATGACTCAAGTACATTAATGAAGATTGAACATAGTTACATTTTCTAGCACTCCCTCTTAACTAGGGAGGTATTCATAATGTACAAATACAATGGAAGATCTCAAACTATATGAACCATGAAGAACTTTTAGGCACCACAATGCCATGGACTAGATTCCCGACCAAAGCAATCTATTCAATTAGTCATTCATCAATCTATGCATCACAATGCCATGGACTAGATTCCCGACCAAAGCAATCTATTCAATTAGTCATTCATCAATCTATGCATCACAATGCCATGGACTAGATTCCTGACCAAGGTAATCAATCTAAGTGGGAATAAGGTGAACTCAAGCTTTCAGCCCCTCTAGGTACCATCATGCTTACTTGCTAACCACCAACCCAAACATATAGGTGTGTATCCAAAACAGAGCTTGATAACCAACACCACCTTTTTCAACTTCGGGACCCAAACATCAACACAAAGTGCCAGCGAAATGTCTCCCCAAGCAGTGCTTCATTCACAAAGCCTCAACAAATCTCTTCCACTTTCTTATCATCAATACAATCAACAATATCTACCAAACCAAGCAGGTTCCTTAGATATTCAAACTTCTTATTAGGAAGAGCCTTTGTCAATGTATCTGCTACTTGTTCATATGTGGACACATACTCCAACTTCATGATCCCATCCTGCACCAAGTTCCTAATAAAGTGGAACTTTTTATTGATATGTTTCATCCTCGAATGAAACACATGATCTCTAGACATCTTGATACAACTTTGATTGTCATAATTAATCACAGTAGGACCCAGAAACTTCTCGAACAAATCTGTCAGAAGCTTCCTCAACCAAACAAGCTCTTTTCCTACTTCACATGTTAGAAGCTTCCTACTCATCCATGAGATCATAATAACTCCCAGACTAAAGCATCCTCTAGTAGCGCTCTTTCCATCGGTCTCACTACCACCCCAATCAGAGCCTGTGAAGCCAATTAGCTTGAATTCCTTATTATCATACTTTAGGCAGTGATGTATAGTGCCACGAAGATCCCTCAATATATGTTTGACAACTATCTAGTAATCGTTTCGAGGCTCCAACTGAAACTGAGTAAGAATGTTCATTGCAAAACATATATTTGGCCTAGTGTTTACCAGATACATCAGGGAACCCACCAACTGTCGATATGAGATAGGATCCACAAGACTAGAGTCAGAGCCCCTCAGCGTCTTGAGGTTGGTGATCATAGGAGTAGTCATCGGCTTGGAATCTATCATCCCAAATTTCTGCAATAACTTGATGATGTACTTTCCTTGCCCCAAATATATCTCCCTAGGTCTCTGCTATACTTCTAGACCTAGGTAATAGTGCACCAGTCCTAGATCCTTCATTTCAAATTCAGCTGAAAACATCTTCTTGCATTCTTGAATTCTTCGCGCTACACCTGTGATGAATAAATCATCCACATATAGTATAATAATGACGAGCTCATTATTCATGACCTTGATGTAGAGATTCAGATCAGTGGAACTCTTCACGAACCCAATTCTAAGAAAGATATGCATCCATCCATCCTTACCATGCCCTAGGTGCTTGCTTCAAGCCATATAGGGCCTGCTTAAGTCTGCAAACATGAGAGTCCCTGCTATTTACTTCAAAGCCCTCGAGTTGTTCGATGTACACTTCCTCATAATTTTCCCATTCAAAAATGCGGTCTTAACATCTATTTGATGGATATTCCACCCCATTGTAGCAACCAATGAAACCAATGATCTAATGATAGTTTACCTTGCTGTAGGTGCAAAGGTTTCTTCATAATCAATGCTTTCCTTTTGAGAGAAACCCCTTGCAACGAATCTTGCTTTGTACTTGTCTATACTTCCATCAATGACATGTTTGATCTTATAGATCCACTTCGATGTGACAATCGATTTGTCACTAGGTCTAGGAACGATCTCCCAAACCCCATTTTTCATGATGGGTAGATATTCTTCCTGCATAGCTTTCTTCCAAACCTCTTCATGCTCAACATCCTTGAATGTAGATGGTTCAACTTCAATTGACTTTGTCATATATGTAGCATAGCCAAAATATCTCTTTGGTTTCTTACTTTCCGTGAAGGAACCTTGCACATCTTCATGTCCTTCAACATCTTCTAATGTGGCTTTCAACCAATTTGGCCACTTCCTTGTGGTTGGGACAACCACCGATTGAATAGGCTCACTTGGTCCTTCTTCGTCGATATTTGTAGTAGAGTTTTCCTGATGAACTTCTTCTTCTTCAAATATGGGAACTTCTTCGTCATGAGAATCAATAGGAATATCCTTTGATCTCTTGTATGCTTGATTTTCATTGAATATGACATCCTTGATTACTTCAATGTGTCTTCCTTCCTTTATGTAGATTCTGTTATGCTCTTGACCTGCGAGAAATGCTAGAATACCAGAAATGCGAAGAAATATAGCCTAGAACACATAATAAAATGAGAAAAACAACAAGTATTTTATTATTTAGAAATAGATTCAATATTCACTCACCTCTTCAAGGGGGCAACCTCCAACAGAGTAGAGCTCGATTACAATAAGACTCTTATGATCTTTCCTTTACTAACTAAGACTATTTATAGCTAAATGACATCCAAAGCCCTAACTACTAGTGGTCCCTTGCATAACGCGGGTTAACCACTTTATTTATTAACTATGGACCATTTACAACTAATTGTCCCTTTTCTCTAATGCGGGTCAACCACTTACAATTATTAATGCGGGCTTTATTTACTCTCTAACTAATTATGACTATGACTCGGCCCATTAGGCTTATTACATAAATAAAGGGGTTAGGGTTGGACCCTAACATGCCCTCCCCCATCAAAAGCAACTTTGTCCTCAAGGCTGGAGCTACAAAAATTGCAAAAGAATAGTGGCTGGTTCCCAGGTCACATCTTCTAGAGAGGTGTCTTTCCACTTGACGAGGACTTCCTTGATCGTGCGACTGTGGAGACGTCTTTCACGGGTATCGAGGATCTGTTTTGGGTGGAGTCAGAGTGAGCCTTCCTCATCCAGTTTGGGTAGACTGGTTTGAATTCTGCAATTGTTTACCACCACTTTCTTGAGGCATGATACATGGAAGACTAGATGGATTTTTGAAGTTGGTGGCAAGGCCAGTTTGTAGGCGACTGCTCCAATGCGCTGAAGTATCTGATAAGGTACACAGAATTTTGGTGCTAGTTTTTGACAACCCTTTTCTTTGAGAGATGTTTGCTTATATGGTTGTAGTCGCAGGAATACCTGATCCCCTTCTTGAAATGTGCGTTCGGAACAATGTTGGTCTGCCTGTTGCTTCATTCGATTCTGAGCTTGATGTATAGTATCTTTGAGATGAGCTATCATGGCGGCATAGTTCTGTAGGAGTTGATCAATTGCCTGCACCTTATAACATCTAGGGATATAAGAAATAGGTGAAGGTGGGAGTTGGCCATACACTGCCTTGTATGGAGTCATCTTGGTGGCTTCATGATAGTTAGTATTATACCACCATTCAGCTAAAGGTAGCCACTGTACCCATTGATGCTGCTTTTCAGAAGTGAAGCACCTTAGATATGTCTCCAAACATTTGTTGGCTGCTTCTGTTTGACCATTGGTTTGGGGATGATAGGCAGTACTTAATTGGAGTTGCGTGCATTGTAGCTTGAAAAGTTCTTTCCAAAATTTGTTGGTGAATGTGGGGTCGCGATTAGACACAATGGAAGTTGACATGCCATGCAGTTTGAAAATCTGGTCCATGAAAGCTTGAGCCACAAAAGTGGGGGTAAATGGGTGGGGTAGAGCGCAAAAATGAGCATATTTAGAAAGTCTATCCACAACCACCATGATGACGGATTTGTTGCCCGACTTTGGGAGATCAGTGATGAAATCCATGGAAACATCTGTCCAAACAGAGGTAGGGAGTGGCGATGGTTGTAAGGTTCTCGATAACTTGATTGTTTCTCCTTTGTTGCGTTGACACACATCACATTCGGCTACAAAAGTAAGAATGTCGTTTTTCATGCTAGTCTAAAAGAAAGAACGACGAGCGTGAGCATAAGTCTTTTGAAAGCCTGAATGCCCTGCAGTTGGAGATGAGTGCAACTCTTCCAAAATGTGGGTTTTGAGGGTGGATGCCAGTGATATAACTACTCGATCCTTGTAGCGAAGAATATCATGCTTCCAAGGGTAGTCGACCAAGGAATTAGGATCTTTCTCTCAAGTTATTAATAAGTTGGGAGAGAGACAGATGTGATAACCATTCCTTGTGGGCCTCTTCAATCCAATCTGGTATGGGAAGAGAGATTGATAGCAGGGTGCTTTCCTCCTCAAATTAGCGCGATAAAGCATCAGCTACTACATTGTCATGCCCTTTCTTGTAAATTATCTCATAATCATATCCTAGCATTTTGGCTAGCCATTTATTTTCTGTGGCGATGATAGACGTTGCTCCAAAAAATATTTTACGCTTCGATGGTCTGTGCGGATTTGGAAACGTCGCCCCAAGAAGTATGGTCGCCAGGTGTCTATTGCATGTAAGATGGCTATCATTTCTTTCTCATAGGTAGATTGACCCAAATGTTTTCCACTCAGTTGTTGGTTGGTGAAGGCCAATGGTTGGCCTTCCTGCATTAATACAACACCAATACCAGTACCGGAAGCATCACATTCAATCACAAAAGATTTGGTGAAGCTTGGTAGGGCCAATATGGGAGTGGAGCACATGGCTTGTTTGAGAGCCACAAATGCCTGCTGAGTTGCATTAGTCCAGAGAAATGTATTTTTTTTGAGAAGATTAGTGAGGGTTTTAGCAATGCGATCATAATTGTGGACAAATTTGCGATAGTAGCCAGTGAGACCCAAGAATCCCCCTAAACTCGTCAAGGTTTTTGGTTGAGGCCAATCTTGCATTGCCTGTATCTTTTTTGGATCGACCCTCACTCCTTCACGAGCCACAATGTGTCCCAATTACTTGACTTCTTCCATGCCAAAAGAGCACTTGGACAATTTGACAAATAATTTGTGATTCCAGAGCAGTTGAAAGATCAGGCCTACATGCTGGAGATGTTGGTCACATGTTAGGTTGTATATGAGAATGTCATCAAAGAAGATAAGGACAAATTTTCGGAGATATGGTTTCAATAGGTGGTTCATGAGGCATTGAAAAGTAGATGGAGCATTACAAAGACCAAATGGCATGACCAAGAATTCATAATGGCCTTCATGAGTTCGGAAGGCAGTCTTGGGAATGCCTACTTCCTTCATGCGTATTTGGT
>APFE031598220.1:8462-23462 GCA_000404065.3 Pinus taeda
TTTTTTTTCATTCCCGCACATTCGCGCACTTTGCCGGCAACTTCAACAATTTTTTTTCAAAAAGCCATAACTTCTTCATTCGGAAGCCTTTTTCAGAGCCGTTTTTTTTAAAACAGCCTAAATTTTCGAGATATATCCATTGGAACACTTACTTTCAGCATCTTCAGCTTCACTTATTTTTAAAATGGAAAGTCCATGCCAAGTCATTCTTGACAGCACTAACTACTTCCAATGGGCATCCTACATGGAAGATTTACTTAGAAGTAAAGGTCTCTACAGAATAGCCACGGGATAAGAGAAGAAACTGAAAGATGAAGACAAGGTTTCAAAATGGGAAAATAGACAAGATCAAGCACGTGTTTGATAGGGATGTCTATTTCTCCTGATCTTAGATTCCATATTGCAAAACTTGAAACTCCTCATGAAGCATTGGAACAACTCACTAAAGTTTTTGGGATTAAAAATGAAATTAGAGCCCATCAACTTGAAAATGAGTTGCTTACATTGGATCCTAATAATTTTTCTTGCATTGAAGATTTCTTGTCCAAATTCAAGACCCTTAGATATTTCTTGGAAGGTGTTAAGGTTAAGAAAGAAGATAGTAACCTTATTTATTCCATCCTTACTAAGTTGGGACCAGCCTACTCTGTATTTGTTTCCACCTTCCATTCTGCAAGGGAAGCTTTCATTTGTCAAGGAAAAGACTACAAGGCCCCTTCCTTTGACTCTTTTTGTGATTCTTTAATAAGAGAACAAGAAAAACTCTTACATCTTGGTCTTCTTCATCTTGGAAACTCTTCCAAGAAAGTGTTAGCCGCCCAGCAGCAACCAAATTTAAAGAATCCTAAGAAGTCATATCCCAAAAAGAATGGTCCCAAACCAAACAAGGGTCCTAAGCAAACTCAGCCTCAAAATGAAAGATCATTTCAGCAAAATGATAAGACCAATAAAAACAAATGGAAGAAGACTGATAGACATTGTAACTTTTGTAATCAAGATGGCCACTTAGAATCTAAATGCTTTAAGAAGATGGAAGCCTTGGAAGCCGAAATGAAGAAACATAACATCCATGTGGAGCATTCTTCTACTTCAACTTCAACTTCATCTTCAGGAATGGCACTTTCTGCATGTCGTTGTCAATCATCTCAGTCTGGTTATGCATTAAATGTATCTTCTTCTTCTCATTCTCATGAGTGGCTCATTGATTCTGGAGCCTCTTATCACATGGCCAAAAACAAAGCCATGTTTTCTTCTTTACATGATTGTAACACCAAAAATATATATGTTGGTGATGATAGATCTCTTAATGTTTTAGGGACTGGAACTGTTCATCTAGACACTGGTCAGTTTAATGATGTATTATGTGTTCCAACCTTATCCAGCAACCTTCTATCTGTATATCAGACAACTCATTCAGGTGAAGGTAAAATTGTTGAATTTTCACCTCATGATGTTGTAATCAAGGATCTAAGAGATCCGAAACAGATTCTAGCTACTGGTATTGCTGATGATTCCACAAGGTTGTATAAGTTTCACAACTTTGGGTCATCAAATCTTCCCTCAGTATTTGTTGCTCATAATGATGAAGTGAGCAAACTTTGGCATGAGCGATTTGGTCACTTAAACTATCGCTCCCTTCAGCATCTATGTAAAGAAAATATGGTGACAGGTCTTCCTATGGTATCTTGCAGAGATGGTGTTTGTTCCGGATGTGTACTCGGAAAACATCATCGGGACAGTTTTGAAAAACGTGCCTCTTGGCACGCCTCAGCCCCTTTACAGCTTGTGCACAGTGATTTATGTGGTCCTCTTCCTGTTGCTTCATTCTCTGGCTGCAAGTATTTCTTAACTTTCATTGATGATTTCTCCAGACGCACTTGGGTATACTTCTTAAAACTCAAGAGCGAAGTATTTAACACATTTTTGGCCTTCAAAGCCTTTGTTGAAAAACAATCTGGACATCAAATTCTTAAGCTAAGAACTGATAATGGTGGAGAATATGTTAAAAACACATTCATCAACTTTTGCACCGAAAATGGAATTCAAATGCAACATACTGTTCCATACACTCCACAACAAAATGGTGTAGCTGAAAGGAAAAATCGCACCTTAAAGGAAATGGCTAATTGTATGCTGCAATCTAAAGGACTCAGTCTTAGTTTTTGGGCCGAAGCAATTAATTGTGCAAAATATATAATAAATCGCACTCCTACTAAGGTTCTAAAGAATATCACTCCAGAAGAAGCTTGGAGTTCCATTAAACCAGATGTAAGTCACTTTCGTATTTTTGGAAGTGAAGCATGGGCCCATATTCCAGATGAAAAGCATAAAGCTTTAGAACCTAAGAGTGAGAAATGTACTTTTGTTGGATATTCTGAAGATGTAAAGGTTATAGACTTATTCCATTTAAGTCCAAAAATGTTATCATTAGAAGAGATGTAAAATTTGATGAAAATAAATCGGCCTGCGAGCCTACTCCGGCGGATGTGCCACCTCTTCCTATCTCTTTACTTTTGAAAAAAGATTTTCTTCTTTAGATGATGAAAGTTATGATTGATCAATTCTCCCCACCCTTCTTAGGTCCTCATACTTCCAAGATGGGTCCGTGATACTCGGGATGCAGCAGGTGATCTTGCCCGGTGATCCTACAGATCAGCGACGTACACGTTCTCGGTTTGAAAGAGCCTCTTTTTTACTGGCTCAAGCTCCAGTAAATCATGATCCTGACACTTTTGCAGAAGCTTCAGGCCATCCACATTGGGAAGCAGCTATGAATGAAGAATATCATTCATTGTTGGCAAATGATACATGGGATCTTGTTCCTCTACCAAAGGGACGCAAACTTGTTAGATGTAAATGGGTTTACAGAACCAAGTATGGACCAGATGGGAAAGTTGATAAACATAAAGCTCGTCTTGTTGCTAAGGGCTTTTCACAGGTTGAAGGCATTAACTACACTGACACCTTCTCCCTGTTGCCAAAATGAACTCTATCCGCCTTGTTCTTTCCCTTGCTGCCTCTTTAAAATGGGAAGTCCATCAGATGGATGTTAAATCTGCCTTCTTGCATGGGGACTTGCATGAAGAAATCTATATGGAACAACCCATTGGCTTCATCCAAACAGACTCCAGCATTGTATGTCGACTTAAGAAATCTCTTTATGGTCTCAAGCAAGCTCCTCGGGCTTGGTATGCCAAAATGGATAGCTTTCTTTTAGAATCTGGCTTTTCTAGGTGTTATTCTGACAATACTGTCTACACCAAGAAAGTGGGCAACTCTCTTATCATCCTCGTTCTTTATGTTGATGATCTTATTCTTACTGGTAGTGATCCCAACATTATAAACCATGTGAAGTCCAGCCTTAAAAAGAAATTTGAAATGACAGACTTAGGACACTTACACTATTTTCTCGGTCTTCAAGTCTTGCAATCCAAGGAGGGTATTTCCCTTTCCAAGTCCAAGTATGCTTGTGATATTCTTCGTCATTTTCACATGGAAGATTGTAAGCCAGCTCCTTCTCCCTTTCAGTCTGGAGTCAAACTTTTCGTCTCTTGTACTTCTCCTGAAGTTGATGCTACCTTATACCGTCAACTTGTAGGAAAACTCTTGTATTTAACCCATACTCGTCCTGACCTTTCCTTTGTTGTTGGCCTTGTTGCTCGTTTTATGCAAAACCCCCGTGAAAGTCATTGGAAAGCAGCTAAAAGAATACTTCGTTATGTTCGAGGTACAGTACAGTTTGGGATTCATTACAGTGCCAAAGCAGCTCCTCTATTAGTTGGTTTCACTGATTCTGATTGGGCTGGTTACCCTGATGATCGGAAGTCTACTGCCGGTTATGTCTTCACTCTTGGTTCAGGACCTATTACATGGGCTTGTAAGAAACAGGCTGCCATTTCTCTTTCGTCAGCAGAAGCAGAGTATCGTGGTGCCGTGGAAGCTAGTAAGGAAGCCTTGTGGCTTCATCAGATCCTATCAGAATTTGGCTTTGAGCGGCAGCATCCGACTACACTTTGGTGTGATAATCAAAGTGCCATTCAGCTTTGCAAAGATCCAGTTCAGCATCAGCGCAGCAAACACATTGAACTACACATGCACTTCATCAGAAAGCTCATTCATGACGATGTTCTTGAAGTGCAATATTGTTCAACAGATGATCAGGTTGCAGACATCTTCACAAAGGCTCTCACAGAGGCGAAGTTCACTAAACTTTGATATATGCTTGGAGTTCAGGAAGTTGTCACTAGGGGGGGATAGGCTCTAGTGCCTCCTTCCTTCTCCTATTGTGTCATATTTGTAAATCCTTCAATCCTATCCCAAGTTGTTCTTAAGGGGGGATGTTAGGATATTCCGACACATAGGAAATAGTTAAGTTCAACTTGGTCTAGAATAGAGTTAGGTATAGAGTTAGGTAAAGTGTGTTTCTTTACCGTTGTACATTTTGTAACTTACAATCCGACGGTCACGATATGTAGTGATCCGACGGTTCATTCTCTCCTCGGTATTACCGACACTTGATCCGTGGCTTGACACCCGATTGGTCAATGAATTCTATTTAAAGCGCATGGAGGGTCATTTGTAGGTTAACCGTGCATGAGAGAAGCTTATGTAAATTTTCATTCTTTTATTAATAAATTGCCTGTAGTAGCCACGTTGGCGCAGGCCATGGACTGTTCCCTCTCTGAGGGTTTTAACCACGTCAAAATACTGGTGTATTGATCTGTGATCTGTTTGTGAGCGGTGTCCTTTTGGTGTTCTGTCTGAGGAACTTACCCTGTAAATTCCTACAGTTAGTACATTCATGGGCATAGTGTCCTGGTCCTCCATAGTTGTAGTAGATTAGTTGTCCCTGACCTCTGCTAGGTCCTCCTCCACCTCGACCACGTCCATGCCCCAGAAAGCCTGTTCGCGCCATCCTAGCACTCTGGTCAGGGGGCCGCGTTTCTTCCTGAACTCTATAGGCAAGTTTTTTGTTCATCATCAATTTATAACTTCTACAGTTTCACTCATCATGCCCTACCAACCTGTAGAAGTTGTAGAACAATTGTTGCAGTGTTTTTACAAACTTCTACAGCAAATGGCAATTATCAGTTGTATGTTTCCCTACTACCTGACATATAGCGCACCACAGCGTAGGCCCCGTGCTTGGTCCTGCTTGGGCCTCTGGCCTCAAAGGAATCGGTCCTCCTCCTGCAATATAGTTCAAAAAGACTGGGCAATGGTCTTTGTCATGCCCCTGACCCTTACATTTCAGGCACCATATCTCTTCGCACACCTCCGGTTGAACTGTTCTATCCCACTTCAAACTTTGCATTTCAAGGCAAAGATTTTGCAACTGCCCATGGATCTGCCTAACCCCTAGATTTGGGTCTTGCATCGATGTTTCATTCATTCTTATGGCAATCTCCAAGGCCTCTGCCTGAGTCGTAATCTTTTGTTGTGACAGTTGTGGTGAAGTAAAATTATAATGCGGACACGAATGAATTCCTCTAGCCCGATAATGGTTCTAACCACAATAGATACATTCTATGGAAGATTTCCTTACGTTAGAATCAATCAAGAGGGCCTACCTCTTGGTCACTTATCCTATTTGATGATGTCCTCACTTGCTCGCTCTAGCTATCTCTCGCTTCCTTCTTCAAGCTCCTGAAACAAGTAAACAACAACAAACAACAAACATAATAATAGAAAAATTGTAATTCAACCTACTTAACATGTCAAGAAACATTAAGCCATGAATATGTAATATTACAAAACATGTAGGAAATCAATCAATAGTTGCATATATTAATATCAAAGAGAGATTACAACCATTCATCTTGATGTTGCAGTCTTCCTCTGACAGGACCAGGTTCCCACACACTTCTGCTAGCATTCCATGATGGCCTCAATCAACAATAGTTTTAAGGCTCTTCCCTTTAGACTTTACTCCAAACCAAAACACACTTCTCCCTCACACAATTAGATAGCTACAACTAGTAATAGCTCGCTTATCTACTCCAAACCAAAATAGCATCAACACTCAACCAAAACTCTGCAACTATAACACTCACACTAGCTTGTGCTTGGGAAGAAGGGAGGTTTATATAGGAAATATGGATGGGAGATGGATCCTCTTCTCATGGGAGAAGGACTTATCCCTTGAGGTAGTTCCATCATTATAGGGAAAAGGATCCCAAACTATCATCCTTGACCTCATCCAACCAAACCATTTACCAGACTTCCGTTACGGAGCTTCTAGTGCTGGAAGCTTCGGCTCTAATTTTAAAAAATTTCCATAATAGGAACGACGTGAATGAGACACAACTCAAACGCTCCAGTCAGTGTGAGGAGTAGTGCTAATCTCTACACATCAGCGAAGGGAAGACAAAGGCCATTAGCGCCAGTCTTGTAAATTGGGAAAAACAGAAGTTTCAGGGAAAATGGTGCAAAAGGGAATTGATCTGCTCATGAAGAGGCACACAATGGGAGTTTCTTCCTGAAGGAAAAGCATGCGGGGTTCACTGTAGAGGTCCTATAAGATAAAGGAATGGGGAGTACAGGAATAGTGACAAAATGACGTGTAACATATGCCCCCTAAAGCGTGAAGGTCAAACTAGAGTGAGGGATGAAATGCTTTATAAATCACTGCGGGGTACCATTCTGCTGTTGGAAAACCTGCAAGCAAGTACATATACATATACATAAATTGAGATCTCTGTCAAATGATACATGAATCGTGGCATGGACGCAACCATCCAGAGAATGATCATGTAAATGGATCTAGGTATGTGTGCAGCCATCCGTCAAAGATGATCATAACGAAACCAAGGTATGGTTGCATCCATCCAATAATGAGAAGGATCACATATGATAACTCAAGGTCTGGTCGTAGCTAGCCATCTGAAAGAGACATGCATATCATCACAACCATGTCACACCACTTCGCAATCTGGACTTTTGTGATCTGAGTCCAAGGTCTTGCGCCCCAACACTACCCGATCAAAGTACATATCCTAGCATGCGAATAGATGTGTTGACGTCGAACATGCTAGAAAGTCGCTTGATTACTAGTCAGTGATGTAATATGTTAACAAGCATGAGAGAAACCACCAATAATGACAATGGTCCTTAAGGTACTATCAGCACAATCCATGGAATGTGAATATAAGAACTGAAGTCAAACACTCGTGAAATCACTCGATCGAAAGCCAATGATGTGAGCTTGTTAACAAGTGCAAAGAACTTGCCATTAGGGCGTGCAATCTCTAAGGTATTGGAAGGGAGTCTCTCGATCAACTTCCTAGATAATGAGCTAAAGTCGACGGAAAGTGACCGTGTCGAAGGAGGGTCATAATGAATCTCACATGATCGACGTGAGATGAGAGGATGCAAAATGATCTGGATGATACAGAGAAACAAAGGTAAGTGTAACTACATAAGGGAAACTATTGAACATATCGGCAACACAACTGGAAGTTTGGCAGCTTTTGGATCCATGGGATCGGTGGTCATGATGATGTGGTAGAGATCAAATGGAAGGCAAAAATGAATGGCCCAAACCCAGGAAGGTCAACGATGCAAAGGACGATGTCCCAACCTGACACGAAGCAAAGAGTGTCATGTTCAAGAGTAAGCTGCCGACACGACTGATAGATTTGCAAATTTTGCCCCACCATTTTTGGCAGGTACCCCAAATATTTTTTAATTTCAAGCTTGAAGGGGATAACATATTCTTGCACTGTAAGTTCATCCTTTAAACGAATCCAACCTAGTGAGTTTAACGAGCACTAGGAAGGAGAAGCTCTTGTTCATCATGGTGACGAATCCGATGTCATTTAATAGTTTAACGAGTCTGACAAAGGTGTAACTCGATATATTTTTCATGTTTAGAGAGTTTAAAAAAGAAACGTAAAAGAAAACTCCACATGGTCTCTTTTCATACATTTGTGTCTCTCGAGACCGAAAAGGTAGAAAACAATACTTGAGAGAACTGCTTGACCATTTCAGTCAAGGAGTACCTTTTTTGTAATTAGTGCCTCCTAGCCTGAAAAAGGGGTAAACTTACACTAGGCACATGACGTTTCACATCCATTAATGAGTTCAAAACTACAAGGGATTGACCATCTTTTCATTTTAATGGGTCGGAAAAGAGCTGAAAGCGAACCCCCCATTTTTATTCTCTTTAACGAGTCAAAAGGGAAAAAATACTCGACAATCTTTTCATATGAGTTTAATGAGTTGAGAAAAGAGCTAAAACATGACTCATCATCATCATCAAACATCCATCACTTGTCACTGGACAAGTAAGGTAAAGTGTTTTATCGAGTCCTTGAGGCAAAAATAGGTGAAAATATTTACAAAACCTGACATTTTCATGAAAAAATGAATAAAAAGGGGAAAAGTAAATATATTTTACCATTTACCATTTTACCTTTGTTGTGAAGACTTTTTACCCACTTTTGCCCTAATTGTTTCAGAGTAGATTATGGGAGATCTGGGAGTTCAATTGACGAGCCGTTAGTTTTAGGTAACAACTAAAACCCTGAGCTCCATTTCCATGCTATTTATTCCTACTTTTAGCCATTTTTTTGGATATTTAGGGAGGTTTTTGAAAATATTTTTTGCCCTGACGTGGGTGATTAACAAAGCCATCCGTGCTGATCATCGCGATTATTTTTAAAACAGTCACACCAGCGTTGTGGATAGGGCAAAACCGTATGTTCTAAAAAAATGACCGTTTAAATTTGAATTTAATGTTCCAATAATGATTATTGACTCAAATGAATGGTTTTTGTAGGAGAGAATCGCCGAAAATGGTGGATTGGGAGGAATAGGAATATGAATATGTTGACACCTAGGCAGTGGATGACCCTAATTACCTGGAGGCTTTGAGGGCTTGTGGGCTCCTCAAATTCTTCCTTACACTAGGGATGTAGGCCCAGCCCGAGTTGCTTCGATACCTGATAAGTCTTTGGGACATTAACTGGGAGATTTTTGTCATTGGCAACTAGGAGTTGGAGCTGACAACTTCAGATATTTACTTCATCACTGGAATGTCTTGTAGAGGTGAGCCAGTGAACTTGTATGGGTCATGCCCGATTGGGTCAAGCATATCTTCCCTGCTTGCCGAACACTGCCTTGAGGCCCTGAAATCCAAGAGTGGGAAGATAGAGATTTCTAGTGTGTGGGATTTGACACTGAGGGTGCTTATGTTGACTTTCAACATAGTGGTGAGGTCCCAGGCAGAACATGAGACTAACAAGTTGAAGTTCCTTTATGCTATTGACTGCACAACTCTAACGATCTTCAACTAGGTAGAGGCCATGAAGATGAACATCAAGCACTAGTTGTCCAAGGCCAAGACGAGGAATGTAAAGAAATTTGGCTTTGGATCTGTACTTGTGACTTCTTCCTGGAATGAGTACCACTGTTCCAGTATCAACTGACTGAGGTAGATCCTCCTATGCTAGGTGATCCGCGGATGGCTCGCTGGAGTCGTTTGATGCCCAGGATCGCTGGGGGTTAGCATATGTCATACCGACTAGCATTATTTTCACGGATACGATGACAAAAGATCGTTGTGGAGGACTGGCCATACAATGGCATTGATTTCTATGGAGATCTAGATATGCCCTTACCAGATGGAGAGGAATTCGACGACAAAGGTAAGAAATAAATTTTTTAATTTTGAGAACTTTTAATTGTTTTTGGTATATATGTGCTTATAACATTTCTCTTGTTTATGAAGATGTTTGACTAGAGCGGCTAGCTGGGATGTCCCCGATAGCCAGGTGTGTCCCCTACACTATTGATGTTGTCGTCCCCTATCAGGAAGGGAGTGACAACGAGGAGGAGATCGTTATGAATCTTGAGGGGTTAACTCATGGTATCCCAGAGTATGCTTGGATAGGATACATGCCCCGTCGGTACTAGAGACACACGGTGGGAGTCTCAGATCAGATCCACTGATTGATGAGTTGTGTTGCATGAGCTATCTCATGCTACCATGAGCACCATGCTGATTAGTTCCTAGGTCCAACACTTACATATTTTTTGAGGCTTGTGTGCCATGGATGTATGAGGCTTGCGAGCCACTGATGTTATTTTAGACAAACATATTATTTTTGGGGTTCTAATGTATCAAACATTCTCACCATATATATACATATATATATGTTGTATTTTCCTATCTATTATGGTACAAATGGTTTGTCTTATCTTTTACATGTTTAAATGTCTATCCAACACGTAATTAGCTAATGCATATGTCAATGTATTCATGCGTCTAGGAATATGATGATATGTAATATAATCAAAATGTCTTTCCAATAGACGGATATGGAGATACATTCTCAATATTTGAGGGTTCCTGATGGAATATTGCCCGTTGAGTTGAAGGATGACAAGTTGTGAATCAAGGTTGACAACCAATTCTCTGATGCCGAGAGCGATGGCTTCTGACAACAGTTCGATGACCCACTATATTCAGCAATGTTATTGGTTATGCGACCTAGGCAGATACCTTGAAGATCAATCAACTCACCATTAGGGTCATAGATAGCCCATGCCACATGATAGGTTCTGGGTACTACGGCAAGCACCATGAGTGAAACCAATGTGAGGAGCCGCAGACATCTGTAAAGCAATAAAAGCATAGACAAGACACTTTCGATTCGATGAAATGCTTACACTAGAGAGGGTAGAAACTACTCAATCAAATGCAAACAATCAAGCAACTGAAAACGAAATGATCTTTCACTACTTTAACTTTTCAAAAAATAAACTAATGAAAAATGCATTCCAAATCCTAATTTCCTGACAAGCACTTATCTATTAGTCCTTACAAAAAAAAAATTCTCTTCCTTTCTCAAACGCTGATGCAATTCTAGTCTTTAAAAAGATGCAAATTATTTTAACATAATGATGCAACAAGCTAGAATTTCATACTTTTTCATGAAACAACGAAACAATCATTTCGCATACAATCTTTCAGTGAAAAAGTTCTCGAGACAATAAGCTCCCCCAAGCAGATGAAAACACGAAAAGATAAGTTTGTTTAGGTCAATGAAACACCAACTTTACCGAACACAAGGCTGACAATGTAATCTATGCCAGAAAAGAAAAGTTCAGGCAAGTAAACAAAACTTTTTCAAACTTGTGCAAAAGAGGTGAAAGTCGTAAAAAGGAAAAAAACAAAATGCAAAGAGTAAACACACCTACAACCTGACTTAGCGAGTTCTCAAACTGCTGAATGGACGACCAACTAGATGCCCTAGTGTCGTTGGCCACTTAATGACTCAATCAATCAAATAGAAAGATGACAATCCAACAAGCAAACAAAACCAAATGAAAGGTAGCTTTCTAATAAGGGAGAAAACAGTCCAAAAAGTTTACGGGGTCAAAACCTCAAGAGCATAACACGCTGGCCAAGATTGGGGTCAAGCCCTAATATTCACTTACAGGCATCGATGTGACTACCTAATTGACAAAAAGCGCCAGACGCTGGTCAGCGCGACTGTTACTTAGCAACTCGCGCTGGTTGGCGCGATTGTCAGCAGATTAAATGCGTTGATCGAGGTAGCTAAGGAAAACTATTTTTCTTTTTTGAAACTAAGGACTAGATCTGCTACTATGAATTTTAGACTTAGACCAATAAACAGGAGAAAAGAAATAGAGCCAAAGGGAAAACGTGAAACTAGAAAATTTCTCACGAAATCATGAAATCCAAGACAAACAAAAGGATTGGGATCCCCAGCGGAGTCGCCTATTTGTGGTGAAGTAAAATTATAAGTGCGGACATGAACGAATTCCTCTAGCCCGATAATGGGTCTAGCCACAACAGATACATTCTATGGAAGATTTCCTTAGGTTAGAATCAATCAAGAGGGCCTACCTCTTGGTCGCTTATCCTGTTTGATGATGTCCTCGCGTGCTCGCTCCAACTATATCTTGCTTCCTTCTTCAAGCTCATGAAACAAGTAAACAAAAACAGACAACAAACATAATAATATACAAATTATAATTCAACCTACATAATTGTCAAGAAACATTAATCCATGAATATGAAATATTACAAAACATGTAGGAAATCAATCGATAGTTGCATATATTAATATCAAATAGAGATTACAACCATTCATCTTGACGTTGTAGTATTCCTCTAACAAGACCAGGTTCCCACACACTTCTGCTAGCATTCCATGATGGCCTCAATCAACAATAGTTTTAAGGCTCTTCCCTTTAGACTTCACTCCAAACCAAAACAAATTTCTCCCTCACACAACAAGATAGCTACAACTAGTAATAGCTTGCTTGTCTACTCCAAACCAAAATAGCATCAACACTCAACCAAAACTCTGCAACTATAACACTCACACTAGCTTGTGCTTGGGGAGAAGGGAAGTTTATATAGGAAATATGGATGGGAGATGGATCCTCTTCTAATGGGAGAAGGAATTATCCCTTGAGGTAGTTCGATCATTATAGGGGAAAGGAGCCCAAACAGTCATCCTTGACCCCATCCGGCCAAACCATTTACCATAATTCTGTTAAAAAGTTTCTAGAGATGGAAGCTTTGACTCTAATTTAAAAAACTTTCCATAACAGGACTGGCGCGACTAAAACACAACTCAGTCACTTCGGTCGACACGAGGAGTAATGCTAATCTCTACGCATCGACACAGGGAAGACAAAGGCCATTAGCGCCGGTCTTGTAAACTAGGCAAAACAAAAATTTCAGGGGAAATGGTGCAAAAGGGAAATGATCTACTCATGAAGAGTGACACAATGGGAGTTTCTTCATGAAGGAAAAGCATGCGGGGTTGATTGTAGAGGTCCTCTAGGATCAAGGAATGGGGAGTACATGGACAGTGACAAAATGTTGTGTAACAACAGTGCAATCGTTAGGTGAGGCAAGAGCGAAGCCACAAACCATTCACAGTGCTATCCATCTATTAAGTTCATATTTGCTTCACAGATTTTACACTTCAATCTCTGATCTAATTTCCAAGGTGTCTCACCTAGTTTCATCATGATTTCATTGAACCCCACAATTGACTATGCCTTAGATTTAGGCCTACTGAATTCTTTATATAGCGCAGTTTGGATCTCTTCCAACCCAGCATTTGGGTTATCATTAGAGTACTTGATGTACCAAGTTAGTGCGCGATCCTCCAAAGCACTAACCAGTGTTGCCTTCTTCATGTGATCATCTGTGACGCCCTGAGCTTCCCATATAGCTTTCACGACGAACCAAATCTAGTCCAGGTCCTCATTTCCCAAACCTTTAAACAAAGGTAGCTTCATTGAATTTTCCATGTTGAACCATGGTGGAGGTCATGGTGGTATGGGTGAAGTCACAGATGATGATGGTGAAGTTGGAGGTGGTGTAGGTGGAGGTGGAAATCACAGGAATCCATGTCTTATTAACTGAATTGCACTTCGCCGAGAAGCCTGCGCTACTCCCTCTTCATCACCTAATGGCAGTGAGATAAGTAGGCTATATTTAGGACCATTTCTTCCTTCATTTCTGTAAGTCTTTCCACTTCGCGTAGCTCCGAACATCAAGGTAGCTGCATAACCTGTTTTTCGCACAATAACATCTTAATCCAGGTACTTAAAGACTTCAAGTACTTACCTTGCGGACCTTTGAAAAAATGCACTGTAACTAACTAAGGTATCGACCGTGAATTCAGTCACAAATCCTCCTATGATGCGATCGAGCAATTGATCGACAACACAAGCGATCTTATCCTCAGAGGCTTCCAGTCTTTGTACTAACTCTGGGATCCAGACAATAGGACCGTCAAGTTTCCACATTCCTTGGCTATCTGCTAGCTTCACGATCAACTCATATAACTCAACTGGAAAGGAGAAGAAAAAGATCTCATGGATTTCTATATACAGGTACCTGTCCAACCATTGTTCCTTTGTCAGCTGTGGATTTCTGTTTTCTTGAGCCGCAAATTCATGGATCTTCCTATCCAACCAGTCTTCGATATCTTTCTTAGTTGGATTCCAGTGATATGACATCACACATCTCTCATGCAGATTCTGGTTCTGGCAACGGAACCATTTGTTGGCTTTGTGGGGCCTGAACCAGGTTTAGCGTTAGTTAGCCAAACAAATCCCTACACTACTAGCCCTTTCGTCATCAACCCATGGAGCGCAGACCAAAGTCTCACCTGAAGTAACATGGGGGGATGCTGGAACCAAGTTTCCGCACCCTAAGATGGTTGTGATGTCAGTTTATACCCTATGTCCCTACTTTCGTGTAGGTCACTAAGCTTTAGGGCTCTGTCAGTCTACCCCTTTATTCCACCCTTTAGTACCTTTGCGATGGTGTATGATTGACCTTCGCACAAACTTAACCCGCGATCTAGGTACTTTCATGCTTCTATGACAGTGTATTGTATAGGTTCTCGAGTTATCTTAAGTGTTTTAATTATCTTACTAAACAATCATAGTTAGTGCCATGTAAACTGATATTCTTACTTGCATTCAATTAACCAATATAATCACATATATTTGCACATCACATAAACATTGTAAATTAAACCCAAAACGCAATATAACCAAATGCAGTAACAGGAAATAATTACATAGAATTTGCAGAATACTTCTCTTTATTGATATCTTTAGTTTAATACAGACTCTATCCACCCTACGCACACAGCTGCAGGGGTCCGCACACTCAGCTACGGACTTCCACCCTAGGCCTCTGTGCACTCAACTTCAGAGCCTCTACCTATGCTAAGACCCGAAACACTTAGACTTCTCTACCAAGACTCCAAAACATGTCTACTTACCTCTTAGAGCTTACTTATTTATCTCATTTTTATACAATCCCATGGTCCACAGACCATGGGTGGATCTTTACAGCTAACTTTACATTTTACAAAATAAGGGCAGACAACCCTTTATGACTCTTGACACCTTCGCGCTCCATGATCACAACATGTGGAGACTTTACACTTTATTACAAATTTTTTCCCAAAAAATGGGCTTTTAGCCCCAAAA
>APFE031598220.1:28462-41830 GCA_000404065.3 Pinus taeda
GCAGTACCTGGACAGTAGCATGCCTTACCCAAGAACACAGAAAGAGTATTGCCTAAATTCGACCCTGAGCGGGGAGACACTGCTGATAACCATATTCACTCTTTCTTCCTAGTCGTGCGCATGTTTGGGGTAGCCGATGAAGATGTTGTATGTCACTTATTCCCTTTTACTCTGATTGGTGCAACTTCCACATGGTACTTTAGCTTGAGAATAGGATCGATCACCTCATGGGGTGCCTTTTAGCAGGCCTTCTTAGACAAGTTTAGCGATGATAAGATGCCCGTGGCCTTAGTTTTAGAACTATCCCATTTAAAAATGGAAGCCAAAGAAAAGGTCAAGGATTTTAACATCCGTTTCAACACTTTGTTCAACAGAATCCCGACTAACACTAGACCTACTGATGAGGTGCTCATGGAATTATACATCACTTCTCTCCCTGTCCCTACTACGATGTGGGTGAAGAGGAGTAACTCACAAACCTTACAAGGTGCTATTGATGAAGCAGTAAAAGTCGAGAATGAAATGATCAGTCTCATAGCATGTCATCATACAACCGAAGAAAACAAAGCCTCTCAGTCATCCAAGAAGAATAATGGGAGTGATAACAAAGTGGTTGAGATCAAAGAAAAGGATACCACAAAGGTGGAAGGTTTGCATCGGATCATTAAGAAATTGATGAACATAGTCATCGATATGAAAAGTAATTATGGAGAGAGTACAAATAGGAATGGAGGAGATTATAACAACATTAAATCCTTCAAACCTTTCTATCATAAGAAGATAGAAGGTCATCATGGCCAACTTGCATTGCCTTCTCCACCCAACGAAGGGAATTTAAATATGGAAGAGATGGCTCTTATTGGATCACTTCTTACCAAAGAAGAACCTATAGTAGAGTTGGAGCTAGAATAAGAAGATGAGGAAGAGTACCAAGTAGAAGAGACCTTGGACGAGGCATCTCAAGTCAATGTACTATGGGATTTCTATACAAATGGGAACGACGACAATGAAGAAGATAATACAGCAGAAATCCACACTAATGAAATCCACACATGAAGTAAAGGGCCACTTGTGGGCATGATGAAGCCTATAGACCAGACAAAGAAAGATGTTCACCCTTTTAAGGCATCTGCTCCTAAATTTCTTGTTGAGAAGGGTAGACCTAGTGGTGATTCCAAGAGTACTCCAGTTGTGAACTATCCACAAAAAGATAATACATCTCGAAATGCAACGAAGGCGACTCAAAATGGTAAAATCACACCTAAGAAAGGAAAAATAGGTATGTTTACTTTGCCCTACCTTGTTTATAACATTGATTACAACATTGTGGATGATCTTAATAAATCTCGAGCTAATATCACATACTTCGAATTGTTAAAGTTAACGTAGCAAAGAGATCTGCTTTTGAAAGCTATGAATGAACAGAATTGTAAATCTCCCACCAATCCAAGTAGCCAAATCAAGAAGAGGACATCTAGACCTGTTAGTACCCCCAGTACAGCCTAAACTCCATCGGCCATGGAAGCTACTCTATCAAAAATGAATCAAACCCCCTAAGCTGTCAGTGCAGCCATGATAGGAAGGAAATCAAAATCCATGACTCCACCTTTCCTTATCACATTTGAAATCTTCAACATGAATGTATACAATTGCTTGGTAGATTCTGGTGCCTTGTCCACTGTTATTCATTGTTGCTAAAATACTTCATGCAATACTCGAGAAAACTAGAACTCGAATTATGCAACTGGATAGAACGAACGTAAAAGTGATTGGAGAACTGAAAGATGTGCTGATTCGGATGGCTGCTAAACCACAATACACACAAGTCATTGACATAGTGGTAGTCGACAAACCTGAGGCATATGGAATGCTACTTAGTAGGGACTGGTCAATAAATCTGAATGGGTATTTCTCAACTGATTGGTTCCATCTTTTGTTGCCTTAGAAGAGAAAAGGTGATATGCTGAGAGTTGATCAAGAAATATACATGAAGTATGTAGTGACAAAACTAAACGACCCCAATGAACTTGTAATGTTTACCAACTCTATCCATGGGAATTATAGTTTCGACATTTGTGCCACAAAAACTTGTTTTGGAGAATTCCATGCAAAGACAATTGAAGAAACTACAATAAACACACAGTTGGAAGCTCTCCCCTGTAGTTCGACTGATGAGCTACCCTGTAATATGGTAGATGATAGGGCCAATTTCGTAGAAGGCAGTTAATTTGATATAACATCAGATTCTATGTTTTGGACACTCTATATTGGTGGCTCTAACTACCTAGAAGGTGCAGGTGCTGGGAGCATTCTCATTGACCCATAAGGGAACCAACATTTGATGGCTAGCTGATTGGAGTTCGTGTGCACCAACAACACGACAGAATACGAAGGCTTGTTATAGGGCTTGAAGAAAACCAATGATATGAAGGTGAGAAATCTTAAAGTTTTTGGTGACTCATAGATAATTGTGGACCAGGTAAGGAAAAGGATATATTGCAATTCACCACACCTGGTAAGATACCAACATGAGGCATGGAGCTTAATTGACAGTTTTGTTTCCTTTAATATCACACACATACCTAAATGGAAAAACCAAGATGCCGATCTGGTGGCTGGTATGTCTGCAAAACGTTTTCCTAATCTTAGATTAAACAAGAATAAATATTATGTTGAATTGATTTTTAGACCATCTGTACCTGATAACATCTCAAATTGGCAGGTGTTCGAAGGTGATGAGCAAATCCTTGAGTTCCTACATTGCGAAAAAACATTCCAAAATGTAGTCATTGATGAAAAAGAGCATGACAAACTTGTGAACGGGAGTGAAGATGAGGAAAATGATCAGCCCAATATAATCCCCAAGTCAGTTGTCAAGATGGAGCACTTTTGTGACTTGCATGATAAATTTAAGAAGCCGACTAACTGCAAAATTCATAGCTCATCCATTAAGTATGAGTCGGTCAACCTTGGAACCGAAGAATACCAAAAAATGTTAATTTGGGCATGGGATGCTCTCCACAAGAAAAGTCTGCATTTGTTAAGCTATTTAAAGAGTACAAGGACGTCTTTGCATGGAAATATAGCGACCTTAAAATATTCGATACTAACGTTATGTAGCATGTAATTCCTTTGGAAAAGGATGTCAAGCACTACCAACAAAAGCTTTGCAAGATGCATCCAAGCCTAGAACCATTGGTGAAGAAAGAATTAAACAAAATGCTGGATGCCAAAATCATTTTTCCTATCAGGCACACCCGCCGAGTAGCCAATCTCATGCCAGTAAGAAAGAAAAATGGAGACATCAGGTTATGTATCAATTTCAGAAACTTGAACAAGGCATCGCAAAAATATAACTATCCTGTGCCTTCAATGTGTTTATGGGTTTGAAATGTTGTCCCTATTCGATGAGTTTTCGGGGTATAATTAAGTGTTGGTGGTGAATGGAGATCAGCTTAAGACAACCTTCAACACTAAATGGGGCACTTACCCATATTGCAAAATGCTGTTTGGACTTATTAATGCGGGGGCCACATTTTAGAGAGCTATGGACATAACTTTCCAAGGTTTGATTAACAAATCAGTAGTGGTTTACATGGATGACATTACTGTGTATTCATGTCACAAAAGGGATCATATTTATCACCTAAAATAGATTTTCGAAAGATGCCGAAGGTATGGAATATCGTTGAATCCCAAGAAGAGCGTTTTTTAGTTACAGAAGGGAAACTACTAGGTCATATCCTCTCTAACGAAGGGGTTATTATTGATCCTGAAAGAATAGAGACCATCATGAGAATACAACCCCCCACAAGTAAAAGGGAAATGCAATATTTTTTCGAGAAAATTAATTTCGTTAGGAAATTTGTTTCAGGTTTTGCGGAAATAGTGCATCCCATTCAACTAATGATGAAGAAAGATGCTGTGTATAAGTGGAGTGATGAAGCTAAGAGATCATTTCAGCGAATTAAGGAGGCCATCATAGAAGCTCCTGCGTTGGTTAGCCCCAATTTTGACAAGGAATTCCTCCTGTACACTTTCATTTCAGACATTTCATATGCCACAATCCTCGCTAAAAAAATGACAACGGCGATGAAGTCCATATTTCTTATATGAGCTCTAATCTTTAGGGAGCAGAACTGAACTACCCAGATGTGGAGAAACAAGATTTTGCGGTTTTTAAAGCTGTGAAACATTTCCGCCCTTATTTATTAAAGGCCAGGACTAAAATAATTGTCCCCCACCTTGCTGTAAGATCCCTCTATGTACAGAGGGAGATGGGGGAACGAAGAGGGAATTGGATAACCGCTCTTCAAGAATATGACCTCAAGATTATCCGACAAAGATAGTTCGAGGGCAGGGATTGTGTAAGCTCGTAGTAGAAGCCTTGGCGGATAAAGAAGGGGCGACAGAAGAACCAGAAGTGCAGAGAACACGGGACACACAAATAGAATTCAGGGAGGAGCCCAGATGGACTAACGAAATGTTGATGTGTGAGCACGAAACATTGGAAGTCCCTTTGGTCCTTGAGTCATGGTATTATGACATATGCTTTTATCTAACACGGGGATCATTTCCTGAGCACATGGATGCATCACGAAGGAGAGTGCTCAGATTAAAATCTAATCAATATCATTTGGCTAATGACATATTATATAGAAAATATTATGATGGAGTTTGGCTAAGGTGTTTGGAAAAGGAAGACATTGATCATGTTTTGAAAGAAATGCATGATGACCCAGCAGGAAGTCACTATGGCAGAGAGACTACTGCTCACAAAATATTAAGAGCTTGGCATTATTGGCCCATAATGTTCAGAGACTCGCATGCCTGTAATCGAAAATGCAGGGTGTGTCAAACTGCCGCAGGGTGAGAAAGAAAGCCAGTCGTTCCCCTCAGGCCTGTTATGATCTATCACTCGTTCCAGCAATGGGGCCTAGATGTGATAGGTGAGATAATTCCGAACTCTTCACAACAACATAAGTATATACTCATGACAACCGACTACTTCACCAGATGGACCGAAGCCGTCATGTTTCGGAAGGTTAACGAAGACGATTTAATATCTTTTATTGAGAAATTTATTATGAATAGGTTTTGCATCCCTGACGCTCTCATATTTGATAATGCTTCTTACTTTTCATCTCTAAAATTGACTGAATTTGCTATCGATAAATCAATTCGCATAAGGATGCATCAAACTATTACCCCCAGGGAAATGGAGTTGCAGAGTCCTCAAATAAAAACCTCATCCGCATAATCTGTAAATCTGTCGCTGACAACTAGAGGAACTGGCACACCGCCCTAACAAACACCCTTTGGGATGATAGCGTCACCCCAAAGTTAGCATTAGGAAACTCCTCATACTTCCTCGTTTATGGACAGGAAACCATCTTGCTTCCCAATGTTACCCTTCCCTCGTTACAGCTCTCCCAAGCCTTGAGAGGGACCCCTTTAGCCTTACTTCAAAAAAGGATCAACCAACTGGTGAGGTTGGAGGAATTGAGAGATAATCCCAGAAACAAGTTCAGGAATCACCAAATGATCATGAAGAGATGGTTTGATCGCCATGTGGCAGGAGATAAAGATTACTAAGTTGAAGAGCTTGTCCTAAAATGGGACAAGTGTTGGCATTATGGTACATATGTTGTACTTGATGGAAACCCTCTCATATAGATGAAAGATCATAGTGCAACAACCCTGTAGCAAATATTGATGATCAACCTACTTAGAATGGAAGAAAATAAGGGGTTTGCAGGTACACGATTCAAAAGGTGCGGACCCGCAGGCACGCCATTCACAAAGTGCGAATATGTTCGCAGACCTCCCACACAAAAGGTGCAAACCTAAAATGCACGGACTTTCATGCAGAGAAAACCGCGCGTCTTATGTTTGGTCCATGGTATTTAGTCCGACGTTTTTGATCCTATGGTTTTGGTCCGTGGTTTTGGCATCTAAAATATTAAACCTAGGTTTTGGATCCCTTGTATTGGTTTCTATGGTTTTGATCCATCGTTTGAGTAAGGGCTTGCCTATAAAAAGGAAAGGAGATCATTTGGCTATGTACTTGAAAAATTGAATATCTTAAGATCTAAAATTTTGGGTGATCAGTTTGAAAAGCTAGATCTAGATAAAAGAGAAATTTGTAAATTGTAAGGTGGATCTATTGATAGGTCGTGATCTCTTTGGCGCATGTTCAGATCTATGGATCTGACAGTTTGTGGCACATTGGAGGACTGAGAATTTGGCTCTATACAGAGGTTCGCAGGCGATCCAAAGCTCAGGTGTGGAGGAACGCAGCATAGCAGAAGGAACATGTGCGGAGGAACGCAGCGCAGCAGAAGGCACATGTGCAGAGGAATGCAGCGCAGTAGAAGGCGCAGGTGCGGAGGAATGCAACGCAACTGAAGGTACAAGTGCGCAGGTGCGCAGTTGAACCAGCGGAGCAGGTGCGAAGGTGCACAGTCTCTTCACGGCAGAAGTACAGATATCCGCAGGTTTCCTTCGGTGAAGTTGCGAACCTTTTTCTTGAAATATATTTTAGCTGTATTTTACCTGTTTCTGCAGAGATCTGGGTTTAAATTGGTGGCTGGTTACCGGTGATATTTTCTGGTTACTGCATTCTGAGAAGTTAATTGTTTAAAGGAGATTGGGTGATGCATATGTACTTGATGTTTTGGATCCAGTTTGAAAATTTATGAAACTTGGTCCCTGGAAGAAGGAGAAGGTAGTAGCCTTCTGTAGGTCAGCACCTACGTACTAGTATCTTAGCTAGTACAAGAGCTAAGGGGGTTGTAGCTCCCTTTCAGGAGAAGCTGGAAAATGAGAGAGGGTTGTATCTCTTTGCAGGTTGCAGCCTGCATACTAGCAAAGGACTGCACCAGTCAAAATCATTGTAAAAGAAGTTTCTAATTGAAAGAAGATAGAGACATATTGCAGCAGGTGGTTTTCACCCACATTGGGTTTCCACTTTATATCTGGTGTTCTTTGGTGTGATTATCTGTTTTTCCTGTTCTTGCTCATTATTATATGGTACTGACATACAAACTAATGATCAATATCTGAAGAATAAATTAAAGTATAAATATGGAAGATATATTGAAAATAATTTGATAATACTAATTCACCCCCCTCTCAGTATTATTTCCAACAATTGGTATCAGAGCCGGTCCTTCAGAAGAAGCTTGATCGCTTAAAGGAAGATATTTCATCATGAGCAACTACGAGAGGGAAGCATCAATCAGGCCACAAATTTCGTATATTGGAAGGTAAGAGTTACTGCCTATCTTCAATCTCTTGGTACTGAAGTTTGGGATATCATAGATATAGGGTATACTTTTCCATCAGCAACTCCTACAGATCCGACTGAGAAGAAATATGAAACAAATGCAAAGGCGGTCAATACTCTATTAGGATGTCTATCTCAATCGGAATTTGTCAAGGTTATGCAGTATAAATCCGTAAAAGAAATATGGGACAAGATTATACTGAGCTATGAATGAGATGATCAGGTAAAACGAGCAAAAATTCATACCCTCAGAATTCAGTATGAAAATCTTAGAATGCATAATGATGAAAGTGTGGCTAACTATTTCCTTCGTGTAGATGAGATTGTTAATTGTATCAAAAACTTGGGTGAAGAAATAAAAGAGGCTGTTGTGGTTGAAAAAGTTCTAAGATATTTGTCCCCTAGGTTTGAATCTAAAGTTTCTGCAATAGAAGAAAAGGAGAATCTTCGAAACCTTACCATGTCACACCTACACAGGATTCTAACTACTTATGAAATGAGGAAATGAGGACCATCAGACAGGAGAGAAGTAGCTTTCAAGGCTTTAGGCAAAGGAGAATACTATGAGTTAGGACATGCGTCAAAAGAGGAAGAAGAATCAAATTTTGTCAAAAACCTTCAACGGGGTACTGGAAGATTCAGAGGTAAGTTTCCTTTCAAATGTTTTGCTTGTGGAAGAGTCGGTCACTATGCTGCCAAATGTCATCATAAGGATAAAACTAACAAAGGGAAGGAACCTGTTAGATGGAACAAGAAACAAAATGTAACTAAGAAAAGTTACTACACTCATGAAGATAGTGATGGTCTTTCAAATAGTGATGAAGATGAACGAGGTAATAATTATAAACTTTTAATGGCTTTTGAAGACTTTGAATATGATGATTACATGGATGCTATAGATGTGGATGGCTTTTATGAAGAGATTTCTAGACTCAAAACATGTTTAGAAGAAAAGAATATGATCATTGATACTCTACAATTCCAACTTGATGAAAAAGAAAAATTTCTTGAGAAGTTAGAATGTGAAATTGTTGGCCTTAGAAAAGAAATTGAGAAAACAAAGGCTCTTAATCTTAAATTTGTTAAAGGATCTGAAACTCTGGATGAGATTATCAATGTACAACATTCTCCGCTAATCAAGACAGGTCTAGGGTATAATGGAGAAGCATCTCAAGCATCCACCTCAAAGAGTTATCTCAATGCAGCAAGGAGGAATGAGCAAAAGCCCAATGGAGATCACTAGGTAAAACAGGGACGAATTACATCAAGGATAAACAAAGACTACCAGGTAAATCAGGGGCAATCCACCTTAAGGATGAACAAAAGCTACAACCATCCATAGGCAAAATCTTCTCAATTTGCCTCAAGAATAGATGACAATAGAAACTACAATCATTTGGAAGGTAGATTTGATAATCGCAGAAGTTTCTTCAATGGCCAATGTTTCTCTTGCCATAACTTTGGCCACAAAGCAACTCAATGTGTTGCCTCTAAAGCAATCATGACTAGAGAAGCTAAAAAACAAAGGAGTATGACTGGGATCACGAAAAGGACCTATAACAACTTTTCGGCCCTTGAAAATGAAATTGAATGTTCCATTTGTAACAACTTTGGTCATGAAGATTCTAAATGTAGGAGCAGGTTTTGGCAGACAAAGGAACAAGCCCCAAGTACCAGAACATGGAGAATAAAGGAACCTCAACCAGAAAGATGTGGGATAGCTTTTTATGTAGAAAGACAGGAAAATCAATGGTACATCGACAATGGATGTTCCAAGCATATGACAGGTGATAAACAAAAACTTGAATCATATAGTGTTTTAGAAAAGGGAAAGAAAGTTTCTTTTGGAAATGATACCCCTGCAGTCATAAAAGGAAAAGGCACTGCTCAGTTGAAAGAAAAGGTCAAAGATGGAAATGTTTTGTATGTTGATGGCTTGAAGAATAATCTTCTGAGTGTTAGTCATATGTGCGATCAAGGAATCGAGGTAATATTTCGATCAAATGGATGTAGTGTTCGTAATCTTGATACAGGAAAAATAGTGATCAAAGGCAGAAGAACTCCGAATAACTTATACATATTTGAAGAAGGACAACAACAATGCTATTTGAGCAAGGATGATGAACATTGGCTATGGCACTGGAGGTTAGGGCATCTAAGCTTTTCAAAAATAAGGAAATCATGCAAATACCAGGCAGTTCGTGGTCTTCCAGATATCAAAATTCCAGACAACACCATATGCAAATCATGTCAGTTTGGTAAGCAAACCAGAACCAACTTCCCTGAGAAGGAAGGATCAGCCAGCAGGCCTCTTGAACTAGTCCATACAGATGTATGTGGTCCATTTAGAACAAGGTCACCTCGAGGACAAGAATACTTTATATTATTCATTGACGACTTCTCCAGGATGGTTTGGTTGGGACTTATGAAACACAAAGACGAAGCATTCGAAAAATTCAAATCTTTCAAAGCCTTGGCTGAAAACGAATCAGATCACAAAATTAAGTGCCTAAGGTCTGACAGAGGAGGGGAGTTTACCTGAAATGAATTTTTCGATTTCTGTGAAGAACATGGAATAAGAAGGGAATTCTCTACAGCTAGGACTCCTCAGCAAAATGGAGTGGTGGAAAGGATGAACAGAACGGTTCAACAAATGGCTCGTGCTATGCTTGATGACTCTGGAACTCCCGCAACCTTCTGGGGTGAAGCTGCATTTGTTTCGGTTGTTATTCTCAACAAAACAAATGTCCGAGTGAACACCACTCAAACTCCTCATGAGCTCTGGTATGGTGAGACTCCTTCGGTAAAGCATTTCAAAATTTTTGGAAGCAAATGCTATATTAAGAATAATGATGAACAGCTTGGCAAACTTGAACCTAGAGTAGATGAAGGCATTCTCCTTGGTTATTTTCCCCACAGAAAAGCATACAAGTGTTACAATAAAAGACTTGGAAGAATTTTTGACAGCATTGATGTGGTGGTTGATGAAAAAGGAAACATTCCTAGGGAAATAAATTTTGAAAATATCGAAGAGGATGAAGACTACCCTCCGAATCAGATTGAAGATGAAGAAGAACCTCAAGAGGCACCAGAGGAGAAGACAAGGATAGAAGAGAAGACTCCATCTAGGTATGTTCAAAAGAATCATCCAGAATCTCAAATCTTGGGGCAAAAGGAGGCAGGCGTACAAACAAGAAGAACAATTGCAGAAGCTTCAAGCTATTTGGCATTACTCTCCTCCACTGAACCTCAAAATGTAAGAGAGGAATGCAAAGATGAATGTTGGGTCAAGGAAATGGATGAATAACTTGAGCATATCGAAAAGAACAACACTTGGGAATTGGTTCCTAAACCAAAAGATAAGAATGTCATAGGGACAAAATGGGTCTTCAAAAATAAGTTGAATGAAAATGGGGAAGTAATTAGAAACAAGGCCAGACTTGTTTGTAGAGGGTACACTCAACAAGAAGGAATAGAATTTGAAGAAAATTTTGCTCCTGTTGCAAGACTTGAGGCCATCTGAATGTTCCTTGCTCTCTCAAGCTTTCAGAAGTTCAAAGTATTTCAAATGGACGTGAAATCAGCCTTTCTGAATGGATACTTAGAAGAAGAAGTATACATTGAGCAGCCAGATGGTTTCATTCTTGGGAATGATCCAAATCTTGTATGAAGACTGAAAAAGGCTCTCTATGGTCTTAAACAGGCCCCAAGGGCTTGGTACTACCACTTGGACAAATATCTTCATCAACAAGGTTTTCAAAAGGATCAACAGATAGCAATCTTTATATAAAAATTAAAAATGACAAATTGCTAATACTTGTTGTGTATGTAGATGATATTATCTTTGGCAGCAATGAAGAAGCTATGAGTCAAAGCTTTGCCTTGGTGATGAAGAAAGAATTCGAAATGTCTTTGCTTGGAGAACTGACATATTTTCTTGGTTTGCAAATCCAACAAAATGAAGACGGTATCCTTTTGTCTCAAACCAAGTATCTCAAGCAGATCTTGAAGAAATATGGCATGGAAAATGAAAAACCAGTATGTACCCCTATGGTTACAGGATGCAGCCTTAGTGCAAATGATGAATCAGCAGCAGTGCATCAACCAACCTATAGATCCATGATTTGAAGTCTTCTTTATTTAACAGGTACTCGACCAGACATCATGCATGCAGTGGGAATAGTTGGAAGATTTCAGGCAAATCCTAAGGAAACCCATCTTCAGGCAGTAAAGAGAATTTTCAACATGCAAGCAAATGAAAGAAACAAAGACAACTTGCATCATGCCCGTGTGCTTGCAATGTAAGATTCCTCCAATGCATGAGTGATGGGATCGTGTAATAGGAGTGGAGGAAGTACAATCTATGTGTGAGGTTGATCTTCAATACAGATAGATGAGTGATGAGGATCCTTGGGTGTTTCAACGATTTCTTGATCGGAATCGAAACCAACCTGAGGACAACAAGGGCCTGACATAACCATCAGCTCAGGCTGAAGTTCCTCGACAATCTGTGGGGTTTCAACTTCGTTGACAGATAGATCATCATAAAAAAGCGGCTTCAAAAGATCAACTGCGATAGAATCATCATCATGATATAATATGACAGTAAATAGATCACGACAGCAAAGATCAACAAAATCAATGATTTCATAGGCATCCTTGTGATCTAATGAATCAAACAAAGGGGTAGATGAGAAGTGAACAAATTCACCCCCTGAGTTTCCGGAAAAAGCAGATGAAAATTCAAGTTGATTATCAATGAATAATTTATCCTCTCTGTTGTTGGATGATGGACTGACATTTGTTGTGTTCCGCGAATGATCAAGAATGGGTGCATCCGTGGACAAAGATACACATGGGAAATCACGATGACAGAAACACCAAAAGTGTCAGGAAAGAACGGGGGATGCTCAAATGGAAAGGGTTCATCCTTCGCTGAGGAATGATGCTCAATCTCCCAGTCATACTCTTCATGAATGACAGCACATGTTGGTTGTGCAACACCAACTCCATCGATGGCTTGATCCTCGTTCACAACAAGTTAGAGTCTAGAATGGAAGAACACAAGGAAGTGTCATTTGAAGGATCATCCAAGTACAAAGATGGAGGTTGAGGTACAAAATACATGAGAGAACCCAATGTACTCACAACCAATCTTGCAAAAAAATCAGAAGGAGAGATGTTAGGAGGATGTAATGGTTGAACATATGTGTGCTCATGCTCTCCCACATCACCCTATGATGGTGGAGTTTTTTGATGAGGGGACGGTGGATAGAAACTTGTGATAGCGATCATGTTTGTCTGTGATTGCACAACTCCATCACTGAAGTATGCTGAGTGAGGCTTGCACTCTGATCTGAATATCACTGTTGAGTGATCTCAGTTAATTAATTAATGAATGAAGGTATTACATACTCATGTGCTGGTGTGTGTCTATGTTATCTAAGGCAACAGATCGATCAAATTGAAAAATACATAGACACTGGAAAATGGAAAATAATAAGAGAAACATAGTAAGCAAATACAAGAACACAACAAATCAATAAGGAGTTCACCCAATCCTCCTGGGCTACGTCTCTAGTACAGCTTTTTGTTAGAAAATTATATATTACAGAGCAATGGAGCACATAGAATATTGCATAAATATAAACATAGAAAACACATAAAACCAGAGAGACACAGATATACATGGTTCACCCAGTTTGGGCTACTTCCACCCTGAACAGCCAGTCCTTCCTTTCTATTATCCAACAAAATGAAGAGACACAACCTACAACAGATCCGCTGTAATATCCTCTATTTTCTCTCACAGTCTCACCTCTTTGTTTCTTGCGCGGAGAATACACATCTATTGCACAGCCACAATACAATGCCCTCATACAAAGAGAGGGCTTACCTTCTAGGTCAAAAAACCCTAAACTAAACATAAGTTCTACTGTCAAATCATTCACCTAATAAACAACACATATTGACTAGAAATTACTATACTTTTACAAGGCAATTTTACATCTGTTTTTAGCTTCAGGGGCGCTGCCCCTGAAACCCCCACCGGGGGACTGCTGGCCCTCGAACACCCAACC
>APFE031598220.1:65812-79562 GCA_000404065.3 Pinus taeda
GGGGGTGATCCCCCCTGGCTGGGGGGTCCGGGAGCCACAAGTCCCCCGGCGGGGGTTCGAAGGCAGTGCCTTCGAAGCTAAAAACAGATGTAAAATTGCCTTGTAAAAGTATAGTAATTTCTAGTAAATCTGGGCCATTCATTAGGCGGATGATATGACAGTGGAAGTTATGTTTAATTTAGGGTTTTTTTCCCTAGAAGACAACCCCTCACTATATATGAGGGAATTGTATTGCATCTATGTAGATCTATATTCTGAGTGAGGAAGAGAGAGGAGATTGAAAGCAAAGAGGGAGTTACAACGGATCTGTTGTAGGTTGTATCTCTTCAATTTGCTAGATAATATAATAAAAGAAGGACTAGTTGTTTCTTCATGGATGTAGCCCAAACTGGGTGAACCACGTATATTTGTGTCTCTCTTGTTTTATGCGTTTTTCTATATTTATATTTCTGCAATATTTTATGTGTTCCATTGCTCTGTAATATATAATTTTCTAATAGAAAATGTGCAGAGTCAAGATGTTCGAGAACTCTGGAACATGTGCATGGTACACTTACACCATGGAGCCTTAAAAATCAAGTAGAAAATTATCACCAGTCTCTTGAAATGTACCATTAACCAACATGATGTCTACAAGGGATGCATATTGGGGAAATATATCAAATCCACCTTCCTGGGCTGAGATAGCAAATCTAGAGCAATCTTGAGATTTCACTCTGATGTATGTGGACCAGTTTATACAGTCTCGACAACAAAACACATGTATTATGTAATTTTTGTTGATGAATTTTCTAGAAAGTGTTGAATTTTCTTCATGTGAAAGAAGGATGAAGTTTTCTCAAATTTTGTTGAATTCAAAGCATTGGTTGAAAAGGAAACTAGAATAAATTGAATGCCCTAAGAAGTGACAATGGAGGAGAATTTGTTTCCAGCACCTTCAATACCTTTTCTGCCAAAGAGGGTATTATAACAAAAATGATAACACCCCATAACCTAAAACAAAATGGAGTGGCTGAAAGGAAGAACAAAAGTATAATGTGAGAAGAAAGAGCCATGTTGCATGAACAAGGGATTCCATTACATCTATGGGAAAAAGCATGCAACACCACAGTTTATTTACAGAATAAGAGACCTCAGACAATACTTGGCATGATCACACTTAAGGAATATTTCTCTGGGAGGAAGCCAGATGTATGCCATTTTCAAATTTTTGGAGCTACTGTGTATTGTCATGCCTCTAAGGATAACATGAAGAAACTAGAGCCTGCAACTGAGATGGGAGTCTTTGTAGGATACACAGAGACACCACATAATTACTGCGTGCATTTTCCCTCACTTAGGGTGCAAGTAGTGAGGAGAGATGCCAAATTTTGTGAGGAGAAGGCTATGATATGCACTCTAGAGTGAGAGTTGAGTATCACATTAGAGGAGGAGCTTATAGTTCCAATGGAGGAGCCTCAAACAAACCTTCAAGAGGTTGTGGAGTAGCCACATGCAAAGGAGAAGATAAAAGGTCGAGTGGAGGAACCCACTCAACCAAAATCTTCGAGAGAGGGGAGGAAGAGAACTAGAAAATCTAACAGATTGGTACAAGATGCATGGGATCATGTGGGAGATCCTACATCTTAGTGCAGGAAGAGAAGGTCACCAGAAATGTACAATGGATATATGGCTCTCATGACATAACTCATTGAGACAAAGCCTTCTTCATTCGAGGAAGTAGTATCTCAACTAGTGTGGGTTGATGCCTTGTTGGAGGAGTATGACTCCATCATGAAGAACAATGTATGCGAGGAGATGCCAAGACCAGAGAACACATTAGTGGCTGGTTCCAAATGGATCTACAAAATGAATCATGTAGATGATGGAAGCATAGAGAAGCACAAGGGTAGATTTTTTGCCAAAGGATTCTCTCAAGTAGAGGGAGTGACTAATGAAAAATTTGTACCAGTGGCAATATATTCTTCGATAAAAATGATTCTAGCATTAGTTGTGTAGATGGAGTGTAAGATCCATCAGATGGATGTGAAGACCGCCTTTCTCAATGGTTTTGTTGAGGGAGAAATTTACATAGATCATCTAGAGGTATTTCAGACATATGACAGGGAGACATATGTGTGTAGACTTATGAGAGCCCCATATGGTCTCAAATAGCCACCCCGAGCATGGTACACTCAGATTGGTACATATCTTAGTGGATTGGTCTTCACCAAAAGTGAAGCAGATGCAAATCTCTATCACATTACGGTAGATGGAAAGTTGCTTATCTTGGTATTGTATGTTGATTACTTGATACTTACAGGGGACGAGTAGGTTATCAACTCTTTCAAGGAGGAGCTTACAAGAGAATTCAAGATGAAAGACATGGGATTGATGCATTACTTCCTTAGTCTGGAAGTATGTTAGGGTGACGGTAAGTTGTTTTTGAGTCATGGGAGGTATGTCTCTGAAATACTTTAGATATTTCATATGGATAACTACAAGCCTATGGACACACATCTAGCTACAAGCTAGAGGAAGGATACTTCTTCTTCTGGAGAGGAAGTAGATGATACCATTTACAGATAACTTGTGGATCCTTGATGTATCTAGTGAACACAAGGCCTGACATATACTATGCAGTTAATCAATTGTTGCAAGCCATGTTGAAACCTACCGAGTTGTATTGGACGGAAAAAAAGCATGTGTTGAGGTACCTCAAAGGCACAACCCAATAGGGGTTATGGTACAAGAGGATAGAGGGAGTGAAGTTCCAAGGCTTCACCGATGCAAATTTGCTAGGGAGTCCATCAGACAAGAAAAGTACTTCAGGTGCTATCTTTAATGTTGAGTTTGCATATATTTCCTGGTATAGTAGGAAACAAAGGTCTATGGAACTCAACTCAGTAGAGGATGAATACATGGCTACAAGTCAAGCATCACGTGATACCATATGGATGAGGAAAATACTTGTGGGGATTTTTAGTCACGAGATGGATCTGACAATGATTTATTATGATAATCAGAGTTTTATCGAAATATTTAAGAATCTAGTATTTCATGATAGCTCCAAGCACATTGATACCAGGTAAAATCACTTATAGGATTGTGTGCAAAGGAGAATTATGATACTACAATACATTCCAATTGAGGACAAATATGCAGATATCTTGACAAAGGCATTGTCAAGAGGTAAATTCAAATTCCATAGGTGCAGGATAGGGGTGGTGCAAAAGTATTTTGTTGCTAAGAGGGAGTGTTAGAAATTGTAGCAAGAAAGGCTAAATTTAACTTGTGCCTTAGTCAAATTTATTAATTTGATTTTCCACATCAGCAGGTAGACTTGGATGGCAATTAACTTGTGTGACATGGCCTTGTCTACTAGTTAGCTCAGTAAATTACAGTTAAAGGCTAGAAGTAGAGTTGTGCATGTAGTGATTGGTAAAATTTAGCAATCTAGTTCAATTATTTTCAGTTTGAATTAGTTAACTGAGCTCAAGTAAGTTGAAGGTCATTTTAGTAGTAGAACTATTGTTAACTCAATTATCTCTTAGTTAAACTAGTAAATCAGCGAAAAGTATCTTAGAAATGCATGGAATTTGATTTGCCTAGTTGGAGTGGAGGAAAAGGCACATTATAACTATCAATTGTATACTCATTGAGTGTATAGGTTTGGAAATTAAGCAGGCGAATCATTTCTTTGGAATTGCATAAGAAAATAGGAAGAAATTCCTACCTTTTAGGAGATAATTTCCTCAAGGATTGCACAAGGAAATATGAATCTAGAGCCTTAAATTGGATAACTGCTGGCCATAGTAGGACACTTAGCAGGATCAAAGGTTATATTGTAGGGTGTGTTTTAGATTCAAATTAAGACATTGTTATAGTTTCTCATTCTCATCTAATAAATGAAAAGCATCGAAGGGGTTTTTCCCAGTTAGGTTCCCTTGTAAGTCATTTTGTTCTTGGGTGGTTTTAATGGTTGCATGTGTTTCTAAATTGTGATTTCCATTCCACAAAATATCAAAGGAAATTTGTAATCTCTTGATTTCAGTTTGGTTGCATTAGTAGTAGAAAATTCCTAAAATTCCTATTAATTGCTACATAGGTAAGATGAGAGAGTGGGAAAAAGGGATGCAACATGGGAAATGAATTAGATTTAAGAATGTGTGATTTTGAGAAATATTTCATATATATATATATATATATATATATATATATATATATATATATATATATATGTGTTTATTAAATTGTGTTTTTTTATGTCTTTAATGTTGATTTTTAATTTTTAAGTTGTATCATTTTATGTTAAAACTTTTTTGTAAAGAGGTTTTAAAACTCTATTCATATATATATATGAAATAGAGTTTTAAAAAATACTTTAAAAAAAAGTTAACATAAAATGATTACAAAATTAAAAATAAAATCAACATATTATCTCTCTCTCTCTCTCTCTCTCTCTCTCTCTCTCTCTCTTATATATATATATATATATAATAATGGTTGATTTTATTTGTATCATTTTATGTAACCTTTTTGGTTAAGTATTTTTAAAACTCTATTCATAATATATATAATTTAAATTATGTTTTAGGTTATAAATTTAAAAAAATTTATTTTTCAAGTTATTATTATTTTCTTTTTTAAGTAATCTTTGCTCGTGATAACAAATATTTACATCAAATATGACAAAACTATTGTCATAGGGTTGCCACCTTAGAAACTAGATCAAAGACAATAAAGCATAGAGTAAAACATAATAAATTCAATTGATTGTCCAAGACTAGTAAGGACTCAAAGTAGTTGTTATCCCACCATGAAGAAACTAACAACAAGAGACAAAATTATTAGCCTTAGTGGACTCCAAAGTTTGAGAGAACAAGAAAAAACAATTAAATAGAGAATCAAAGGGAAACATATCTATAGCACCATGGACCAGCGTGAATATCAAAAACTAAAATGAAAATGTATGGAAACCGTTAGTGTTTGTCAGTCCTAGTAGTCATGAGTGATTAAATGTGCTCTTTCAAACTTTTTGTTAGGGTCCTTGGTCAAATTTTTATGTTTCAGTGGGTCTTCAAATAAAAAATTTGGTCATTGGTTAGGTTAGCTAGGGAACCACTACTCCTTTCACATTCCTGGTCAATGGACATCATCATGGTCAGTCATTCCTTGTTGTAAGGGTGTCATATTCATTATGGTCATAATTACGCTCATTCTGTCCATGTCAAGTCATCTTTACATCATAAGGTAAATAATCATATGAAACCAGTCACTTCACTATCAATGTCATCATCATGGGAGTAGTAATAGGGAAAAATGATGCTCAAGGAGATTTCAGCTTGTTTCAACATATTTATTCATATTTCATATACCTCCCACAACATCCCTCATAAAACCCCTCATTCCCTTTAAAACCCTTTTTTTTCCTTGGGAAAATCCTTAATTCCTAGCTAAAACCCATTTTTCCTTGGAAAAAACTCATATTTCGTATCCAAATTCCAAACTCTAAACTTATCCCAAAGTCCCTTTGTATATTCTCTTAAATGAATTTCCATTGTTATACATCAAAACTATATTGAAATCACTTTTAAAATTCCAACTCTAGACGAAAGTCCATTTGTTTTAACTCTAGCCACACCCATTTAAACTATATTGAAATCCCTTTAAGGGTTGGAACCTGCAACTATCACATATCACATGAATTATAAAATAGCACTCCTCACCCCTTCCCAAGTGCGATTGTGATATCACACATCCCACATCCTGCATCCCAAAATCGGCTCGCCATCCTGCAATCAACCCTGCTCACTGATGAAATCCCCACCGATTTCCCCCTCCGTCATTAAAGTTCTCCCGCTGATATCGTAACATTCTCCCGACGATAAGTCTTGACCCTTGTGATAGGCCTTGACTCTCGATTGTGATAGGTCCCATCCCCCGGGGATCACACCAATCTAAAGTTCTTTCCCCACAACATCCATCTCCCACTTGCGACTGTGATATGGTGAAAGCCCCCTTTCCAGACCTGTCGGGATATTTAATTGGATTTTGAAAAACTTTGGGACTAGGCTTTTGGTTAAGTCCTGCCAAATGTCATATTTTATATATTGTGACTTGATAGGATATCGGGTTCGGTCCCTCAGAAAAACACTATGGAACATGGTTAAGAGCCCCTCTCCCTGTTGTGATTGCGATATATAATCAACCCGGATCAACGTACCAGATCTAATAAACCGGATCAGACAACTCAGATCGACATCTCATGCTTCTTCCTGATGGTGAACATCAGTTCCCTTTTTCATGCCCTCGGCCGCGATTTCTCGCCATCTTTCATGTAACTTCTCAACTGAAAGACCTGACCCCCATTCATAGAGCACCATATCACTTATTTCACCACCGCTCAAACAGAATGCAAAAAAAGTGGAGTAGCAGTGCAATTCATCAACCAGCAGAACTAACACCAGTGTTTATTCGAGGCCTCAGTTACACCAGAATGCCCAGAAGAGTACTAGAAGCTTAGCCAAATGATATTTTTAGTAGTTTTGAACTATTTTTATAATTTTTGTAATAAATATTAAAGTCTCTTTCAAGATATTTTTCGGTAAACCATTGTATAAATACTTTACATTTTGAAGTATTATGGGTTGGACATGAGAGAGTGGAACTCTTGTAGCTTGTACTTCATCACTTTTTATAGGAAATCAAAGGACATTTGCAGCTATTATTCAAGAATTCTTGTGTTGTGAGTTTGCGATAATTTTTTTTCTCTGTTATAGTTTTATATGAATGATACACAAATCTATCTTCCATATCTTCCTTTTTAAGTGATTTTCCTAAGAGGTTTTAAGCAGAATTATTTTAATTAAGCTTTATTTTGGTTAGGAATATCATTTTGTGTACTTAGTCTTCTGATAAATGAATTCATGTTTGCCATGCTTATTTTGAATCTTTGGTTTTCCACCCTACGCTACATCGACCAACTCTTAAATTATCACAAAGGAATACCTACCCTGCTCCTCTATATCTCTTGCAACTGAAACCATTGATCTTTTGACCTAGTTCCCTGATTTTCAGTCTTGATCCAGTAAAAACCTAAATTTCAAAACCATAGAGTTGAACATACCTAGCCTAATATATTTCTCCACTCGAGTCATATTTGGCTGTGAGCTTTATAGAGAGAGCCCTCTTTGGTTTAGCAGGGCTAGCTTCTGAAACCTAAGTGGTTTGAGGTTACCTCCTTCGATCTCTTTCTCAACCTTGCGATATTGTGGAGGATAACATTTTGGCATCATTGCCAGGGAAACGAGTGATATATCTTTCCTGGGATTAGTTTTGCAAGTGCATTCAAGACTGGTCCTATGGGTGAGAGGTTCCAGTACTCAAAGAAGGCTGATTTAAATCACATCAATTTAAGGTGTAAAATTCTGGCTCCTTAAAGACACACGAGGTCAAACCCTGACCCAAATCCACCTCCTGTTGTTGTTGATCCAGAGAAACTGCGAAGGAAACTCAAATCTCCTCTTCCTGAAAGTGGAGCTCATAAACTGGTAAGAACTACTTCTTTGCCTGATTAACTGTTTATAATCGAAGATCTTTCTTTTGATATCCAATTTGAGCTATCTCTTTTCTGATCAAAATCTGAATCTTTCCTTTCAGAAGTAGTATTCGACCCTATCAAGTTTGATTCTTACCTTCCTTTTTCTAAATCCATTTTTTCTAAATTTTATCATGAGATTTGGTCAAACATTAATAAGCTCCAAAGTCTAGCTGACCAGCTTCAGATCACCACCAAAAATGCCTACATTCAATATCATCTTGTGAATCTGTCTGCTTCTACTTCCTCTATCGTACCTCCAAATACATTAGCCGCATCATATGTCATTGCTAATTCATCACCACCACCTCCATTCATATCATAATCCCCATCAACACAACCAGTTGTAGTTCTCGTACAGCTTCCTCCAGCAGTCATGGAAAGGTTTTCCCCTCTAGCATTACCTGGTCAACTTGCTACCCTACCTCAAATTTATGGCCAAAGGCTTCCTATTTTTGATGGAACTTCATAAATCACCGCTCAACAACATGTTGAAAAATTAGTGGATTTCATCAACCTCGAAGAGGTTGATTATAAGATGCTAATATGAGAATTATAACACAAAGCATTTCTGGAGAGGTTAAGAAGTGGTTTCGTGGTTTGGCAGTTGGTTCCATCAAAAGCTCTCAGCAGCTTATAGACTTGTTTTTAGCTCTATGGAAGAAAAGAAGAATCCATTACATATTTTGGTTGAATACAACTCCATGAAAATAAATCCAAATGAAACTGTGGAGGAGTTCACAACTAGATTCAATAAGGTGTACAATTCTATCCCTGATGACATGAAACCTCCCCTTGGTTTAGCACTCCTCCACTATCCTAATGCCTTTGACTCAGACATGGATTATCAGCGTAGGGAGAGAAACCTTGCCACCTTAGAAGACATGCATAGAAATGCAATGAGTGTTGAAGCTAATTTGTTGATTAAGAAATCCAAATAAATCTGGAGAAGAAAGTTACCGTAAAGGAGGAGTCCTCCTCCTCTTCTGATGGTAAACCCGACACTCTTATTAAAACCATGGAAAAAATGATGGAGAGAATGACCATTACAGACTAACAGGTGGAGCTTTCAACAAGGAATCCAACTTATAGGGGTCAGCGATAGTCACAATTCATAAATAAGTAGAAAGAGCAGAAGAATCAAGATCCTTAGGTACAACAACAAATTAGAACTCTGTTTCAACAAAATTACACTCAAGGATCAAAAGAAGAAGAAGAAGAGATTGGTGAAGCAAACCTTTTGTTTGAGGAGGATCATCATGACCAACTATCTATTTTTCTAACTGAGGAAGATCAATTCTCTCAGGATTCTTTTGCACCAAGTGATCAACAACTTTTCCGCTCAAATGATGATGTACGGGCAGTGTAGACTAAAGAATACCAAAGGGGTTATAAGAATGCTCCCATTCATGTGAAAAATAAGTACAATTTGAGGAACAAAAATGTTCCTGTTACATTGAATCAGAAGAGCCAAAGTGCTCATAGAGATGCCCAAGACAAAGAAACAACCCTTGCTGATCAAAACAAAGAAAATGATATTGTTGTTTTAAGTCAGTAGAAGACCAATGAAGCCTCTACCAACAATGCAAGGGAGGATAAGGGGACTCAAAGTGAAGGTCAAAGAAAGGAGTCTTATACCAAAGGACAACCTGAAAAGAAGGATACCACTTCAAAAGAGGTAGAGAAGAAATCTAACTTATTTAGTTTAGAGAATGAAATTTCTAAGTTGAAAGTTTCTATCCCTCTAATTGAACTAGTCAAGAATGATAAATATAAGTTTCAAATTGCAAATATGTTAAAGGTAGATCAAATGTCATATATGGTTAATGTCGCCGATGATGATCTTGCAATTCTGTTTGTTCTAGCCGTAGATGGGAGTCCAGAAGATAGTGAAGTCCCACCATTCTACCTTATTCTGAAACTCCATGATTTTATCCTTCATAACACCATCTTAGATTATGGGGCATCACACAAACTTATTCCTAAAGCCATTATGGACAGACTAGGATTAGATATCACTCGACCATATCATGATCTCTATTCTTTTGATTCGAGAAGAGTGAAGTGTCTCGGTCTTATGAAAGGCTTGGTAGTGTCTCTAGACCAGATTCCGGCCAAGAATGTGTTGATGGATGTCGTTTTTACTAATATTACTCCATAGTTTGGCATGTTGCTCTCTCGGTCTTGGGGAGCAAAGTTGAAAGGCACCCTACAACTTGATTTCTCTTATGCTACTATACTGGTGTTTGGGCAGCTTAGAAAAATGTACCGGGAGAAAAAAGATGAAATTTATGATTAGTAGCAAAGATAGACCTAATAATTACCCAATCCATGCTGTACATACCAACTTAGAGTCCTTTCTTTTGTATAATGATATGATTTTAGTAGATGATTACAGTCAGATCATTGAAATTTCAGGAGTTTCAGAAGTTATAAGTAGTGTACATAGGAATTTGATTGTAGTAAAAGAGAAACAGGATGTAGACTGTTTGCAGCCGGGAAGTTAATCTGCAAAGACTATTGAATCAGTGCAAGAAACAAAATGTTTTAAGACAACGAGTCATCCTCCAACAAGTAAAATAAATCACCCTTACAAATTTCAGTTTCCCAATGGGGAAGATGGTCTTTGGACCTTGCAGTTTGATGGAGCATTGGGAAAGGAAGGAGCTAGGATTGGAATGTGGATTCATGGTCCCTTGCATTAGTTAGGTAAAGTCCCTCGTAATGTAAGATTAAGCTCATATAAGTTGGCTTTTGATTTCTCAAATAACGAGGCAGAGTATGAAGCATTAATTGTCGGCCTTAAATTTCTCAAAACACTGGGAGCAAAGAAGATTTAAGTTTATGGCGACTTCAAGTTGGTGATTAAATAGGTAAAAGGGGAGTACTAAGCCAAGCATACAAGGATGCGAGCTTATCGAAATGTTGTCCTTGATATTCTTATTTATTTATTTATTTTTGCAGAATATACATTGTCTTTGATTCCTAGAAGTCAGAATTTTATGGCTGATTCCCTTGCCACTGCAGCAAGCATGTTTAAGATCCCCATCCACTCTAATAAGAAGTTTCCAATTTATATGAAGCATTGTCTAGATGTCTCTGACAATCTGAGATATTGGCAGGTGTTTTGGGATGATAATCAAATTAATAATTTTCTGCAAATGGAGGATGAATTCTTTCATTCCCATATTGATGATGTGTATGATGAGAATGATCAAGTAATCGAAGCCACCAAGGTTGAAGTGTTGCAATTGAAATATAATAACATTCCGCATGGTCTCATACAATTGGAAAAGTTATTTGATTGTGATGATGTCACCAAAAAGACAACAATGGTCCCCATAGAAAAAGGTGTTGAAAATATAAACATTGGTACAACTGATAAGCCAAAAATGGTCAAGTTGTCAAAGTCTCTATCCTCGGAAATCAAAGGTAAATAGAATGCTTTAATGGCAGAATTTTCTGATATATTTGCTTGGGACTATTCAGATCTAAAGGTGTATGATAAGAACATCATCTAGCATACTATACCAATCAAGCCTGATCAGAAGCCATTCTACTAGAAACTAAGGAGGATTAATCCCAAATTGCAGAAATAGGTAAATAGACTTTACAAAGCTGGTATCATAGTTCCTATTCGTTTTTATGAATGGATGTCAAATCTTGTGCTGGTAAGGAAAAAGACAAGGGAGATTCGTCTTTGTATTGATTTCAGGAATTTGAACAAAGTGTCCTTGAAGGACATTATCCTCTTTCGAAGATGGACTATATTTTGCAGAGGGTAGTTGGGGATTCAAGGATGTCACTTCTTGATGGATACTATGGATACAACCAAATTTTGGTGCATGAAGATGATCAATTGAAATAGCCTTTACAACACTGTGGGGTAATTTTATGTATGCCAAGATGCCATTTGGTTTGGAGAATGGAGGGGCTACATTTAAGCCAGCAATGGATATTTATTTCACTAATGAAAAAGGTGTATTTCTGGTTATTCACTTGGATGACCTTACAGTTTTTTCCAAATCTGATGAAGAGCATTTTCATCATCTAAGGATTGTTTCTCATAGGTGCAAGAAATTCAACATTTCTCTAAATTCAAAGAAGAGCTTATTTTCCATGGAGGAGGGCAAACTTCTGGGGCACATTATTTCAAAAGATGGTATTTGCATCGACCCCACAATAGTTGAAGCAATCCAACAGTTACATTTCCCAAGAAACAAAAGCGAGATTCAATATTTTAATGAAAAATCAACTTTTTGAGGAGATTCATCCCCAACCTTGTTGAACATTTGAGAGAGATGGCTAATATGTTGAAGAAGGATAGTGAGGTAAGATGGTCAGAAGATGCAAAGAAATCATTAAATGAAGTTAAATTTTCATTGTCTTGTGCTCCCACCTTGATCAACCTTGATTATACCTTAGATTTCATCATATTTTCATTTGCTTCCAAGCACACTTTGGCTGTTGTCCTAATGTAGAAAAAGGACCAAAAAAGTGAACAACCCATAGCCTTTGTCAATCGAACTATAAGAGATGCAGTGCTAATGTATAACATTATTGAGAAACAAGCTTTAACCTTGGTGAAATATCTAAAGGACTTTCGGGTATATATTTCGCATTTGCAGATTCTGGTTTATGTTCCAACTGTAGCTGTGAAGGATGTTCTCATGCAGAAAGATCTAGAAAGTAGGTGAGGAAAATGGATCACAACGATGCTAGAGTATGATCCGGAGATAAAACTGACAAAGCTGATCAAGGGACAAGGTTTGAAAAAGATCATGGCTGAATCTAACTTGCATGCATTCGATATCAATCTAATTGCTGCTCTCTCTTAAGAAGACGTGGAAGACTTGCCAGTATAGGTATCACAGATTTTTACATCATCTCCTTGGTATTCTGACATTATCTATGTACTCCAGTATTTGAATCCTCCACTGGAAGTGCCAAGAAGTAAGAGTAGATCATTGAAATTAAAGGCTTCAAAATACTGCATCCTTGATGGTGTCTTATTTTGGAAGGATTTGGGTGGTGTGTTGTTGAATTGTCTTGTCGAAAGTGATGCAAAAGAAGTGACTAGTGACTTTCACAAGGGAGATTGTGGTGGTCACCTCTTCTGGAAAACCACAACCAACAAAATTTTGAAGGCTGGTTTTTATTGGCCGACTCTTTTTGCTGACGTATATAAAACTGTGATGATATATAATTAATGTTAGATTTTTCAAGGGAAAAGGAAACTGCTACCATTGCTATTGTAGCTCATTTCAGTCTCGGCACCATTTCAAAAGTGGGGTCATGATTTTATTGGGGAGATCCATCCTTCATATTCAACTCAACACAAATGGATCCTAACAGCCACATATTACTTCAAAAAACAGTTTGAGGCAATCTCAATGAGGCAAGCTACTGATTTGGTAGTCATTCAATTCATTGAATCTAATATCTTGTCAAGATTTGGATCCCTGTAGAAGATAATAACCAATAATGCTATTGCCTTCAAGTAAAAAAAGATGATGTGAAAAGTATCATATCACATTGGGGCATTCAATTTCTTATTACCCACAAGGTAATGGATTGGATGAATCTTCTAATAAATCATTGGTCAATATAATCACGAAGATGTTGGAGGCCAACAAGAAGAAATGGCATAAAAAGCTTATCAATGCTTTATGGGCGGACAAAGTAAGTAACAAGAAATCCATAGGTATGTTGCTTTTCGGTTGGTGTATGGGATTGATACTGTCTTTCCTACTTCTCTTGCTATCCCAGTCATGAATATTTTACAGGAAGTTAGCAGTGAACCAAATGATGTGCAACAAACAATAAATCTGATGATTCATTTGCAACAAACTAGGGAGGAAGTATTTCCGAATACTTCTAAACTTTAGGAAAGAATAAAGAAGATTTATGACCACAAGAATAAAGTAGATGCTTTTAGCATGGGGGATATAGTTCTTCGTTGGGATGCACCGAATGAAGAGAAGGGAAAGCACATTAAGTTTGAAAATCTATGGAAAGGGCCATGTTATAGCTCCAAATATCACTATTATGGTTTGTGATGCTGCACTCATGGCCTAGGGCAACCCCTCCTTCCAGACCTGGTCCAAAATTTAAAAAACAGTGTTTTATTCCTTATACGCGACATTGCCCTGAGTTAAACGCATGTATACG
>APFE031598220.1:96985-124498 GCA_000404065.3 Pinus taeda
ATGGCGACATTCTATATGTTGGCACCTGAGTTTGCAGTGTAGTACCATCCTTTTCCATCATGTTCAGTTGGTACCTTTGGGATCAGTCTTTGATATCAGTGATCCGTTGTATTTTTCAGCATCATTGATAATTTTATATGTGATATTCAGACATGTACTTGTTCGATCATGATTAGATGATCCATTATGTATTTTCCAGTCATTTATACTTGTATACTTAGTGGATTCGCTTGTACTTGATATGTGGACATGCTTTGCTTTCTCTGAGCATGGGTATGCCCGCCTCTGACGATGTTTCTTTTTGATCTCCTTTTGTGGCTTGGCAGGCTGAATTCTGGTGAAGTACTCCTGGGTTTTTGGCAGATTTCCTTTCCATGTACTTGCTTAATACATTTCAGCCATCATGTACCCCTTCTGACCTCATATATCAGGGGGCATCTGTTATAGCTCCAAATCTCACTATTATGGTTTGTGATGCTGCACTCATGGCCTAGGGAAACCCCTCCTTCTAGACCTGGTCCAAAATTTAAAAAACAGTGTTTTAGTCCTTATACGCGACATTGCCCTGAGTTAAATGCATGTATACGCGGGTAGGCATATACCCAACCCGCGTATATGTATTAAAACACCTAAAAAAATATAAAACTCCTTATTTTTGGGTGGAGATCGCGGGTTTTACCTGCTGATCACCTGTTAGTGCCCGTGGCCCAACTGTTCCCAACCAACTCCCAACTAAAAAATTGCTTTGGGAGTGGTATAAAAAGACCTTAACGGGAAGGCCTAAAGGAGGAGAGAAGAGAGAGAAAGGTTATTATACTGATATTTTTCCCCTGACTAGGTCTGAAGACCCTTGTGCCTTCTGCATTTCCCCCATTTATACAGGAAACCCTTGTTTCCTTGTGTGTTGATGTTCATCCACTAGTTATGGCATCATGGAGTGAGTCTTGGAAGGAGATATGCTAAAGGCTTGAGGCTGGATGGATCCGGAAGGAAGCTTTGCTTGGAGCCTACGAAAGGTTACTTAGGTGATATTACTCCTTTTGTACATTCTATTTGTCTATAATAAAGAAACACGTCTTGGTTCCTGATATGCATCTTCTTTATGTTTATGTTGGTCATATTTGAATTCATATGTGAATGGTTGTTTAAAGTTCATAACTAACTACCTTCCTTTATAACATGAAGATGATTTCTTTATAAGTCTTTGTCCATATATTGCTGTATTCTTTGGAATTGGTTGTTTTGCAGGATAAAGGAGTGAAAGGGACTTGAAGAAGGGTTTGGACCCTTAAGGAACTTCTCGAACGTAGGACCTGAGGTACGCCCCTCTTACTATAGAATTTTCTTATAATAGCATAATGGCTTTGTGAATGTGTGTTTCTCTGTTTAGACAACTTTCAGTCTGCTAGGGTTTCCACCCAAAAGCCCTAGGGGAGCATTTCCCTCAACAGGCCATACAATATCTCAGCTTTGAGAGGCAAGAATGCCTATATGCTAGAAGAAATAAATGAAAAAGATTATTCAGGGGGAGCAATCAATGGTAGGCTTCTCAAGCACTACCTTACTTGATGAATTTCTATTATTGTACATACCAGTTTAGTTTCCTATTAGAATGTTAAGTAGCTATCATGGGAGCTTGAAGCCCAAGGAGAAGGCCATAAGGCTTCTTTGACCAGATGCTGGTTTGAAAGATTCAGTCTGTTTTTTATTGTCAAAGTTAGTTCAGTTTGTCATTCAGTTTTCAGTTTTTAGTTTGGTCTTTTTGTTTTTGACTCCATGACCAATGGATTAGGTTACTTGGTATACAATGTTCTTGACACCTCCTAAAGGAGCTACCATCCCCAGATGGAGCCAATGTTAATGTCTTTTAGTCCTGCCAGTCACTAGTGATCAAATGTGCTCTTTCAAAGTTTTTATTAGGGTCCTTGGTCAATTTTTTTATGTTTCAGTGGGCCTTGAAATAAAAAATTTGGTCACTGGTTAGGTTAGCTAGGGCGTAACTACTCCTTTCGCCTTCAGGTCAATGGACATCATCATGGTCAGTCATTCCTTATTGTAAGGGTGTCATAGTCATTATGGTCATTATTTTTCTCATTATGTCCATTTCAAGCCATCATTAGGTCATAGGGTAAAAAATCATAAAAAAAGTCACTTCACTATCAGTGTCATCATTATGGGAGTAGTAATAGGGAAAAATGATGCTCAAGGAGATTTAAGCTTGTTTCAACATCTTTATTCATACTTCATATACCTCCCTCAAGTTCCCTCATAAATCCCCTCATTCCCTTTAAAACCTTTTTTTTCCCTTGGGAAAATCCTTAAATCCTAGCTAAAACCCATTTTTCCCTGGAAAAAACTCATATTCCGTATTCAAATTCCCAAACTCTAGCCTTATCCCAAAGTCCCTTTGTATATTCCTTTAACCGCATTTCCATTGTTATACATCGAAACTATATTGAAAACCCTTTTAAAATTCCAACTCTAGCCGAAAGTCCTTTTGTTTTAACTCTAGTCGCACCCATCTAAAATATATTGAAATCCCTTTAATGGCCAGAGCCCGCAATCGCCACATATCACATGAACTATAAAATAACACTCCTCACCCCTTCCTGAGTGCGATTACGATATCCTACATCCTGCATCCCGCATTATGCAATTGTCTCCCAATCCCACAATCAGTCCCACTCACCGATGAAATCCCTGCTAATTGCCCCCTTTACCGATAGAGTTCTCCCACTGATATCGTAACACTCCCCCGATGATAAGTCTCGGTCCTTGCAACAGGTCCTGGCTCTCGATTGCGATAGGTCCCGACCCTTGGTGATCGCACCAATATAAAGTTCTTTCCCCACAACGTCCATCTCTTGGTTGTGATTGTGATATGGTGAAAGCCCCCTTTAAGGACCCGCCAGGATATTTAATTGGATTTTGAAAAGAATTGGGTCTGAGTTTGTGGTTAAGTCCCACTAGATGCGATATTTTATATATTGCGACTTGATGGGGTATTAGTTCTGGTCTATCAACAAAACACTATGGAACATGCTTAAGATCCATCTCTTTATTGTGATTGTGATATATAATCGACCCAGCTCAACAGCCTAGATCTAATCAACCGGATTAGATAGCTCAGATCGATGATTCATACTTCTTCTCGATGGTCAATATTAGTTTAGCTTTTCACTCCCTCGGCCGTGATTTTTTGCTATCTTTCATGTAATTTCTCAACTAAAAGACCCAACCTCCATTCACAAAGCACCAGGTCACTTATTTGACCACCGCTCAAACAAAATGCATAAAAAGTGGAATAATAATGCAATTAATCAACCAGCAGGACTAACAACTGTGTTTATTTGAGGCCTCAGTTACACTAGAATGCCCATAAGAGTACCAGAAGCTTAGCCAAATCATATTTTAGTAGTTTTGATCTATTTTTATAATTTTTGTAATAAATCTTGAAGTTTATTTCAAGATATTTTTTGGTAAACCACTGTATAAATACTTCAGATTTCGAAATATTAGGGGTTGGACATCAAAGAGTGGAACTCTTGTAGCTTGTACTTCATCACTTTTTATAGGAAATCAAAGGACAATTGTAGCTATTACTCAAGAATTCTTGTGTTGTGAGTTTGTGATAAAGTTTTCTCTCTATTATAGTTTTATATGAATGGTATAAAAGTCTCTTTTCCATATATTCCTTCTTCAGTGATTTTCCTAAGAGGTTTTAAGCACAATTAATTTAATTAAGCTCTTCTTTGGTTCGGAATATCATTTTGTGTACTTAGCCTTCTGATAAATGAAATCATGCTTGCGATGCTCATTTTGAATCTTTGCTTTTCCACCCTACACTACATCGACCAACTCTTAAATTATCACAATGGCATACCTACCTTGCTCTTCTATATCTCTTGCGATTGAAACCTTTGATATTTTGACCTAGTTCCCTGATTTTCACTCCTGATCCAAGAAAAACCTAATTTTCAAAACCCTAGAGCTGAACATACCTAGCCTAATATATTTCTCCACTACAGTCATATTTGGCTGTGAGATTTATAGAGAGAACCCTCTATGGTTGAGCAGGGTTAGTTGCTGAACCCTAAGTTGTCTGAGGTTACGTCCTTCTATCTCCTTCCTCAGCCTTGGGATATTGTGGAGGATAACAGAACCTAAGCATCAGGATGACAATGAAGTATCAAGGTTAATAGGCTATTACTCAACCTTGCATGGTAGAGGAATGAGAGAGCTAGGTGGATAACCCATCTCAAGTCTAGCTAGTCAAATTTCCACATCAAGTATAATATCTTTGAGCTTATCTATCCTATGCAAGAGATTAAGCTAGGACTATCTCTTATACCCCATAATTTTTCCTAACAGTAGCTTGACATGCCAATATAAATTAACCAAATGTAGATAATGATTTTTGTGGCTATATTAGTTACTTTTATCTGTAATCCAAGGTGTAATGATAGTCATGACGTATAAAACAAGATTGACCTACCTTTCATGACAAATTTCTTCCTTGATGAGATGGATTTCCTCTTGAATGTTTGGGGATGTGCTAGCATGGAAGCTGCGGGTTAAGACTCTACTCGCAAGTGTGTCTTGGACCCACCTGAAGTGCCATGACTACTACTGCCACGTTGACAATGAGCTCTTTGACTCGTCATGGCTGTTAGGGATATCAAGACATCACAAGGACTATGAATGAGATGGGAGAGAATCTACATAAGATGTCCATGAAAGAGAGATGTCATGATAACTTTCTAGGTAGGCTATATTGGTGACGTACTCAAGGCAAGATCTTCTCCATCAGAAAAATCCAACAAAAGAGAGGGAAAACTTAGGGATGCAGATGGGAGGCAACTAACCCAAGAAATCAAGCCCAAATTCTAAGAGCATGATGGGTGAGGAAAACACAATAGGAGACAACAAAGGAGGAAGAAAAGCTCAATCTAGTAGCTAGGGTTGAGGAACATGCTGGAGCACTTCCCATTTCCATGGACGTGTATACAATAATCTTTCCAAGGGGTATCGACCCCTCTCCTTGGGAGGCAAGGTCCCATAAATGTGCCTTGATTTGGTGCTATGCATAGAGTGTGGCGGTGAGAGGGCATGCTAAATATTGACCCCATTGAATACACCTCATAACACCCTCGTCAATGTAACTTGTTTATAATTTGTTACGTTATTATTATTATTTTAAAATAAAAAATGAGTTTATTTTGTTTATTTTTTTAAACATTATTATTATTCTTATTCTTATTTATTTACATATATAGATTTATGTTTTTCATTTTTGTTTTAGGGTCATATATATGTGTGTGTATTTTTATTTTTATTTATTAAATGATTTTGTTTGTAACGTTATCAAATTTTAATTCACGAGTTTAAAAAAATTGCAATTTTAATCTCAGGTGGAAAAAAATTGCTACTTCTAACATTACATTTTGATTTGGATGTTTTGGTTCATAACGATATCAATTGTCATGGTCATATTTCAAACAAGTTGTAATGTTAACACCCAAAAATGGAGTGCTACTTGTATCGTCACTTTTTTATTTATTGGTTGAATTTAAGTTTTTTTTTAAACCTAGTTGCCAAGGTTAAGATTCCAAACAAATTATAATCTTAACCCCTAAAAAATAAAGGTGTTTCTCAAGGCACCACTTTTTGACTTAGGGGTTGACTTTAAGGCTTTTGTTTGGAATTTTATAGATCATAGTTGTAAACTTTGGTAAGTTTGACCTTATAAAAAGTGGTTTTTGTAGGAAACACCACATTTTTATCACATGGTAAAAAAAACCACTAAATATGACCTATAAAATGAGAACTATAGAGAGTTCTTGTCAAGTTGATAACTATGCCATAAAATTAATTACTCATTTAACAACGATATGATCTGAACCTTACCATTATTCACTAATAATTTGAGTGATTATTTATAAAAATGCCTCTGAGATCCATCACATGAATGTATTTGTTTTCGACACATTTCAAACCAACTAATGTAGTTCATCATCTTATTATCCTGATGATGAACCACATTAGTTGGTTTGAAATGTGTCTGCAAAAAATACATTCATGTGATCGATCCTAAAGGATTTTTTCTAAATAATTATTCTCATAGAAGCCTACATTTTGATAATTTGCGTGACTTTTAAACTTTTAACAACTTAGAAAATAAGTGTTGAATTTTAAAGAAATGGACTACCACTCTTTCTTTATTTCTCATTCCTGGCTTGCAACATCATTTCTCTTCATTGTTAGTTGTGTTTTCATCCTTTTCTTATGCTTTGAAAGCCTACATGTCATCAAATCCATGGAAACCATTAATAATTAGTGTTTACTATTCTCCAAACACTATCCTGCCCTAGAGACCATGGAGAACAACACGTGGCTTAAAAAAATTCGATTTTCAAATCTTAGTGTTACCAAAGTAGTGCATTAAATGTTTGACAAAAAAATATTTGTTTGTTTGTGAAAACAAGAATTGAAAACCTATTATGCAATGTCTTTTAATCCATGAAGCTAAAACACCAAACCTTTGAATGCTTACAATTATCCTTTGAGCATTAGAATCAATTAGATATTATTTCACATGTTGAGGGTTGATATTCCCTGTCTCTACTGCTAATTAATTGATTAAGGCAACGTGGGCTCCATGTTTTTTCATTATTTGAGAATGCTCATATCTGCAATCATTTCCATAATATATCATTATTTCCGCTTCTGCACAATGTGCATTGCGCACAATGAAAGTTGCCTCCGCACTCCACACCTTTGCATTCCACACAATGAAAGCCACCTCTGCACTCTGTCAAATGAAAATCATCTCCATGCTAATTAATTGATTAAGGCTATGTGGGGTTCGCAATCCAGCGTTATTTATGGTTTTACACATTAATGTACCTTTATTTCAGAATCTATCATTATTTCACATAGCTTTCCTTCGCGCTTCCATATGTCACATAATGAAAGGTATATCTCACAATTTCATCCACATTGCTACACTTTCACATAATTTCCACAATGCACACAATGAAACATTTATCGACATCTTCGCATTCTGAATGTGTGCATTTATGCAATCTACAATTTTTTCATTGTTCAAGAATGGTCACATTTATGAAATCTACCGTTATTTCTGTGTCCATACCTTAATCCTTAATCTTATTTTTCACCTCTACAAAATGATATTGGACGAGGAAGAGACATCAACTTTAATCATTGGGACCAATTTAAAGTTCAACGATATTTCATCTGAATGAGATTGCGCTAGATAGGTCCTGTAGTTTGCAAGGTTTAAAGAGTAAGTTGAAAACCATATCTACTTAGCAAATTCTTCACATTCTCACTAGTCACTCATTCCACAAATGAAGAGCCCTACACTACCTTAATTGCATCAACATATCGATATCTACTAAAAGAGGTGATAAATTGCAGAGTTGATAGCTACCAAAAGAGGTGACAGATTGCGGAAATGGAAAATGTCAACCCTATATAAAGAGGTAGGTAAAACGATAGTGGAAGAAACTTTCATTGTATGAAGTGCAAATATTTCGTTATAGATGTGGTACTCTAGCTCTTACATAGCACCTCAATCCCGCACAATGAAAACCACCTTTGCATATCGCTCCTTCGCATCTCTGTATCTGGCATATTGAAAGGCATCTTTGCACAGCTTCATCTGAATTTCCACACTCCACAATTCAATCTTGATCCGCATATCCACATTTCGAATGTCCACATTTCCAACAACTAACAAAATGATAACTAAGTAGAGCCTGTAGAAAAGTGCTTTGGAAAAAACCATTTGTAACAAGCCCCCTCAAGAACTAATCGAGTATGCATTGGAAACATGCATGTCAAAAAAATGCATGATGAACACCTAGCCAATTCAATTATGAACATGTTATTTGCTAAAATTTCATTAGGTTGTCTAAACTAATTTAGATTTATATTCATGAGAGCTTCATAAAACTTAGATTTCCTTGATCATTTATGAATTGAACACTTATTGTCCACCATTAAATGAAATGTGTTTTTAATTTGTGATTTGTGCACAATAACAAACACAATATTTCTGCCACAATGTTTCACAATTCTGCATGCATTCTCCCTCTGCACAGTTCTCTTGCACACCTTCCTTCTACACAATACTAGTTTTTAAATGATCAAAGCCACCAAAATCGCATGTCAATTCAAAACACATTAGCATATATCTCAAAGTGAATATTGTTGAGACAAAGAACACTAGTATTGTGTAAATATTTCTTTGTGCAAAGCTTAAAATGAAACCTTTCATTGTGCGAAGGAAGCTTCCTTCACACTCTGCATTTAGTATGTGGCTCTTCATACTACAGAATTCACTAAATTCTAAATACTAGAGTTCTGAACAATGTGTTATTAAGGCTATGTCTCTTTATTAATCAAAGAATTAGTCTGAATGTTTATCTGATTAACACACGTTAAACAAAAAACCTAACAATGCAACTTTTTACCTAAATCGTCTAGTAAACAATGTCCAAGCAATTGTATACCCAAAAATACAAGTTGCACAAAATCCATATATCAATTTAATTTAAAAGTACGGAAGCAACTTTCATTATGCAGAATACAAAGATATAGGGGAAGGACAATGAAATCCTTTCCCATACCTATCCACTCTGCACTTTGCACAATGCAAGCATGTTGTCCATATAGTTTTTATACGTCAAACCATATATCGATAGAACCAAGGATGACCGATAAATGTTAGTGTTTATAACATATTATATTACACAATATTTATAATGATAACAAGTAACATGCAAACTATTGAAAGAATTTAGTACCAAGGCATGTGAGAAACGACAAGTGTGTAGGGCAACAATAAATGGAAAATATGTGTCGAGATGAAAATGTTTGCAAAAGATGTGGGAACCTGTAGTGACGAATATTGACTATGGTGTAGACAACTTCACACTTAGTATTGAATAATAATTAAGGCTTAGTAGTATTATTAATATATATTCAACGAATTAATGTGCAATCACATCATCGCTCAAATTCTTAATAGAATTTACTTTGATGCATTATGTAATGATTACTAGCTGCAAACATATCAATAAAATCATATCTATCGATATTATAAAATACTCTTTTCATCATTTATTTAGTGAATCAACGTGTAATCAACACATTGTTTGAGTGCTTAATATCATTTACTGTTTGTAAACAATTCAAGAGTATGCACAAGTCTCCACAACCAATATTCATCATAGCAAATTGAAATGATGTGTGGATATCCTTCACACACTTCTAGTCACATATTTCTTCTACACAATGGAAGCTTCCTCTGCATCTTCACACTCTGCACATGTATAATTATTATTTGTCACAAAATATCAAGGAGATCGTATTTATCGATATTATAAAATAATATTTTCGGCATTTATTCGACAAATCAATGCCTAATCAACATAATTGTTAAAAAGTTAAGAAGATGCATAGGGTTCTGTAGCCAATATCCATTATAGAAAATTGAAACGATATGCTTCACACACTTCTTGCAAAAATTTCCTTGTTTGCTGGCAAAATTTTGGTGATTATTGAATATAAAAGAATAATCAATATGTAATAAATACATCATGAAAACCTAATTAAGGCTTAATTCTATGATTAACAAGTATCTTTTCAGATATTAATGGCAAGTATTATTGAGATCAAGCATTTTGTAGCAGAGTAACGGTAAAATCATTATATATTTAGAGCTTATGTGAATTCAAGCCTATTGAATTTGCTAATGGTTCTTTTTTCTTGATTATTGTTTATTTTTGTTAAAGCATTGTCGCGTTTTTATGTTTTTTAGAGTAAGAATAAATTGTAATGGGTTCCTCTCGTCTAAAGGTTGTACAGGTCAGAATGAACATGGGGACACAAACGCATGAAATATGGACAATTGTATATATAAATGAAATGGAGGACGAAGTTTAAGTTTTCTTGTTTCAACATTACAGAAAGAAACATGGCACAATATACATCACCCAGTGAACCCATAATCTTTATGATATCAAGGAGAAAAGTTCAGTTAAAAAAAAATGAATGAAGCAGAAAGTTTGATTGACCTTTCTAAGACACTCATAACTTATAGATGCACTCTTTATGGAAAGAGCATTTATAGTACTGTTTGTCTTTTCTGCTCAGTTATCATTTTGTTGTGAACAAGAATTATGAAGAAGCTGAGAGACCTCTGTAATTGAATACAAAAAGAGGCAACTATTTCTAATTGTAGTCTATTCAAAGCTTAAATATAATAGTCATTAAAGATAAGAAATCAAAGAATGAGGTGACAACAACTCCAGCATTTGTTATGAGAAATATGTATGTGTAAAGGAATTACTATGAGATTTGTTTTTAGTTAGGCTATTTACATATGAAATGAGCTTTCCAAAACAATGTAACCATAGGTAGATCTCTATTTTCTACATCGGTTACTTAGACAAAAATAACATTGAATATAATAAAGCATCAAATGTTATTTGTCAAAATTGCATGAATTATGGACTTTGTTCTAATTGCATGTATTCTAGTTACTGCTAACTAATTTTGCTATTAACAACAAAACATGAACACCACATTTCTTTAGTCATATAATCCCACACCATTGCACTCTGCAAATTGCAATGTGAGGAAAAATTATTTCATTATTACCGTTAATTAAGTTTTTAATATTTGGTAATCCACGCACCAGAAAGTTGATATGTGTGGAGGGGTGATATATACAAAGTGTAGAAAAGAGGGAACAAAGATTCTACAACATATATCGTTCTTCCACACATCCTTCTAGTATGCTAGAATGGATAATAGTTTCAAATCCATTTTATGCATGCATTCACTAAATAAATTCTGAAAAAGACTATTTTATAATATAGATCGATTTGTTAAAAAGAAATAATCATTATACAACGTGTTAGAGTAAGTGATATTAAGCAATAAATGATATCCTGATTATGTGTCGATCCACCAAATAAATGCTTACATTAACTAAAAAGGGAAATAGACAAATAGAAAAATTAAGTTAGGGAAACAATTTAAATTATGGAAATGTTTTTTGGTTTGCAAAAAGACGAGGAAAATAAGATTTTACACCCAGAGTATAGCAATATCTAAATCAATGACAATCTACATTGACGTAGGGTATAGCCAACAAATTAAAGAGAGACATATATATACATGTTACCCATGGGAATTAAAGGTTACTTATTCAGAAAATATGATTATATGTTATTTCCAAATTCGATGATGAAGTAAGGTGGAACACTTCTATGCTCTAGTTTCAGTATGTTTTGTTATTATTAGCTCATATTATGTAACTTTTCTTTTGCATTCTGTGACTATTCAGTTAGACAATTTCTTTTGGGACTAGGTCTCGGTTCATTATAGTGCAAGTCTAAGTGGGTTGTTATTATTATTAGCTGAGTTGTTGTTCTGTTTAATGTAAAATCTCTTGTTATTTTATCCCATCCATAACATTATTATATTCAACTCTTTTTTGTTTTTTAGTGAAATATAAGATGGCACTTGAATGAGACAAAGTGAGGTGTGGAGTTGGGCAACGAGTGGATTCAGTCAATGTCACATAGAGAACATTGGTTAGGGGGAGGCTATAGATCCGAGCCCTTTCAACATACCTAATTTTAATGGCTCTTCATTTGATCAACGTAACTTTGGTAATGAGCGTGTATATCTCAAGATGCTTCTAGAGAAGCTAATAAGAAATAGACTTAATGACTAGAATCTATCATCTCATTCATGAATGATCTTCAATGCAACTAGTGATAGATGCATGACAGATTAACAAATTTGTAGAAGGGTCAAGAGAATTTACAAGAAAAACTAAATCGCTTTGAAGGTAGATTGACTTACATGGAGAAACAAGTACAATGTGAGTTTCAACTTCCATCATCAGTGGATTCAAGACCAAATAATCCTGTTCCATATTTCACCCTCATAGTTAATAGAATTTGGGTATGTACTGATCCTGAAAGTTTTGTGGACTATGTTTATTTTCCTTTTTTGGCAATGAACCAATTTTTTGTCATGCTGTTATTGACAGTGTAATCCATTTTTTTCATAAATTGATACTTTGTTTCATTTACAAACACTTCTAATGTTGTCAATCGTTAAATCTTTCCCTTTTTTGATATGGCATCCACATATCCTTTTTTCTTTATTTACATTTATTTTTATTTAAAATTCATTGAGATGATCATTTTGTTCTTTGGGACAAGGTATCCAATTCTCATGTGTTGGGATTCATTTTTAGTCTTTAATATCTTATGCTTTACGCTTTATTGATCTTTAGTGATTTCTTTGATGCATTAAAATATTTTTATTTAGCATATCAGACAACACCGTGATCAAATGTAGAGCGTTGTCCTAGGGTTCAATAAAAAATGTATTTTGACGAATTGAAAGAAATGCTAAAATGCATGAATGAATTAATAAATAGTTTTAAAAACATGTTTATTTGGCTAATGAAAGAAATAAATAGTTTGATAAATTGTATTATTAAATATTTGGAAAAACCAAAATATCTAAACGACATGTGCAGAGTGTGGACGATGCCTTTATTTTAATTTGTCTGCATTCCCGCATGTATGCATTCCACATATTGCAATGTCAAACATAACCATTTCATTATTAAAATAATGTAAGCACAATTATGAAAGAAATCTACGAAGATAAAGTAATTGCTAGGTTTATTTTACAAATAAACACATTGTTGTTGGATAAGAAAATATGTTTATCAAATAACATAAAAATTGATGATTTGCAGTTTGCATAAAGAAATGTATGGAGGAGTAATTTGATTTTAAGGATTTTTATTCTATTTTTTGTGGCGTTTTATCTATTGTACGGAATTGAGTGGCCTAATATCTATTATGTAGAGATTTTATGGTTGTGCAAAGTTTTGCACCTTCGCAATTATTTGTATCAAGTCTCAAGTTTGAATATTGGCACCAAAAATTATATAATTATACCTAGTCAAATTATACTAAGTGACAACACAAATACACTCAATATTTATGTAATTGAAACTTTTTATGCACTAAAATTTAATAAGCCCAAACTGCTAATTAATTGATTAATATGTAACATGCAAAAATGTATGCGAAGATATGGGAAATTGTGGGTGAAAGTTTCTATTCCTTGCTCCTCATAGTCATTTTTCGCACAACATTTCTTCCTCACATGAATTAATAAGCCAAAATTTCCAATTAGTTAATTAATTCATTTCCTAGAAAACATTTCAAATTCAAACACTTCATTGTAATGCTCAATGCATTTTTCTCAAGGGACGTTCAATGCATTATTGTGTATGAAAGACTTATGTTGATGGATCAGTAGTTTAATTATCCCTCCGTACACACTAATACAACAACCCTCCTTTTCTAGAATTCTCGTACATTGAAAGGGTCAAATATATACATTAATCAATAAAATGGAGTTAGTAAGCACACCCAAACTGACATTTTGATTTCCCATAATAATATATATTGATTCTATAGTTGACCTCTTGTTAATCATTCCTAGATCCAAATGGAATCTATTTCCCTACACAATGGTTTGACCTATCCATTAGCAAAATAAAATGGTGCATCTTGTTGTTGAGATATATTCTTTAAAATATGAACTTCTAGCAAGGTACATAGACAAGTTGATCTATGAGGATAATAAGCTTTGTTTCAGTATACACAAAAAAGATGTGTGGGGATTGCGTCGGACATTTTGTGCCGGGAGTGAATCAAAAAGTGTGTGTGGAGAAAGGACCACAAACAACTCCACGCACACTATCTTTGCACACCCTTTCCGCACAACAAAATCTCTGGTATTTAAGTGTGAAGAGGGAAAGGTTTTTGTTACTTGCTTCACACACTAAAAATATAAAAGCTTCAAATTTAGATATTGGAAAGTATTTATATTTATATCTGTAAATCATATTTTAAAGGTTATATATAAAATATTTTAGGTTTGCTAATTGGTTAGATATTGTAATTAATTGGTTTGAGTGTGTAACATAAATGATTAAATCAATAGAGTTTAAATGTATAAGTATTTAATTTTATATGGTTTCTATTTGTGAATTGATATAAATTCCATGCAAATTGATATCTCCTACACACCATTTGGGTGACATGGCATGATTAATACCATTACTTTGCTCCAAGAAAACACACATCAGTTACAATGTAAGTTATAGTTGCAATGTTCAATTTCAAAAATTGTTAATGTCTAATCCATTTAGAATATTAAACTTTCGTAATTTGATTTTCAAATTTTTCATAGCGTACACTATTTTAATAATTAATATTACCCTATATCTCTTATGTCATTATCTCATGTGAAAGATTTCTCATTGGGTGGAATGCAAAGGTGTAGAGAAAACTCTGTACAATAATTATCGTATATTGTAGAGTTGTAAAACTCCCATTGTAAAGATAATAGTTTTGAAATACTAGTTTTTAGCTTAATGCGAAGTGATAGAAACCATATCGAGTCAAGATACAAAATTTCCTCACAAATATAATTAATCTTCTATACATATTCTACATCCGATATACACATAAACCAAAATTCTCATGCCATAAACTTTAACAAGACAAAACTGCTATTTATTTGATTTATGTGTAGTTTGCTCCGCATATTTATTCTCCCACACATAAATTCTTCCTTACATGGATTAAAAACACAATTCATTTAATATTGGATAATAGGTGGTCAATTGACAAATGTGAAATCACTAATTCACGTAGTATTCAACAAACACCAATACCAAGGTTCATTCACTCTATTTTTATAGCAAAACATTAGTTCATAGAAAAACTAGCTAATAGTGTAAATGTTGTGAATACGCATTAGGTCACTGAATAAATGCTGAAGAGAGTTGTATTTATTGGCAAGAGAAATTTAGTTAATAAACATAGAATGAGATTTATGATATTAATAAAATAGTATGTTGATATCAATTTCTAAAGTGTGCCAAATAGAGAAATCATGAAACACAATCCTATGAATTGGACTATCTCAAGATGGAATTTAAGGTAAAATGGATATGGTTTAAAGTAACCAATTTTGAAACAATCTTTTCTTATTGCAGATCAGGAAAATCACTACTAGCTAGATTGATGACGATCACTGGTTAATGAATACCATTAAAATTGACAGTGGTTAAATTTCCTTTCAAAACTTTGATGTCAATTCATGATTTGGATGACTTATCACCTATGACATATTATATGTAGGTATGTTGGTTTTGAACTAGTTTCTAATAGCTTTGTGAAAGCGATTTTCCAATGTTCATCTTGTTGTAGACTTGTTAGCACTGAACTCGATTATAAAATTTTTAGTCAACTTACTTACTTCGTTTCTTCTAAAACTGATAAGTGTTATCAGGATTTTCTTTATCATTTTTCTACTATCTTTTGAATTTTCTAAGTCTTTTTGGTATCATGGTTGTCGAAGGAGAGGGGGGACAGGGGGGGGAGGGGAATTATCTACCACTTAGAATATCATAGTTTAGTTGTTTCTATTGCAACACCAACAATAAGACAAATGGCTAAAAGAAGAAATTGCATAAGCATATAGGAAGAGGTATATGCAGAGAGCCAATATATATTAATTCTCAACCAAGATATCTTAATGCTTAGCTAAGATATTTCAACGCTAATGGATAACATATTGGAACTTTAGCAAATTCTTGGGCGGATGGAAGATGAAATGTGCACAGTAAGAACATTATTAGAAGAGCTCTTGCAAAAATATGAATGGAGCAATCAAACCTCCATTCTTGCAACATAATTAGTAGAATAATCAACCTCCAAAAACTATGGTTGATTAATAAAGAAATCATTACCAAATTTTTCTACTTTCTCAACCAATTTTAAAATTTAGTATATGCTAAAGGCTATATATTGTAATTTTCTCAATACAGTAAAAAAACATATTGGAATATTGTGGAATATACACGTATGTATGCATGCAAAATATTTTCTAAGTTATGTCGTACTCCTCCATTCATTATTTCTTCAAATAAGCATTTGGTTTACAAATCGGTCTGAGTTCTGCATGATAATGATTGGTTTAGAAATTTGTTTAAATTTTGCGTAACAAACCCTTTTTGGAAAAATTAGTTATAACAAGTTATTAGAAATATCGCCTATACTCTAATAATGTTCATGAAACATAATTTTTGTAAATTATGCCAAATTGGATCATCAAAATAATGTAAATGTTATGCGTGAAAGTCTCTAATTTCATTTTTAAATCAAATAAAATTGTACAATTGAAAATAGATGGAAATGTGTTTTCTAATATTGTTTGACTAATTATTGGATTTGCTAATTTGATAAATCAATAAAAAAATGTAAGGAATCACATTGCAAAAAAGTAGACACGACATAACATAATGAACTAATTACCCATTACAATAAAAAAATAGAAAATAATGTTAGTAAATAGCAAAGTACAAAACACAAAACTTAAACAAAGAAATTCATTAAAATTCATTTTTCTACAATGTTAATACCTATAGATCACATAACTACAAGATGAAATCAAATTGCAACTATCAAACAAACCGGAAAAAATCTACGAAAATGATCGAGGGGGGGAGGGGTTGGATGGGGAAATTTCAGTGAGTGTGGAGGAAGAAACGATTGGGTGGGTGAGGAAACAAATCTTTCTCCACACCTCCACACAATATATCAACATTAATAGTTTCATAGAATATACAAGGGTCTCGAAACGAGAAAGAATATTTGTTAAATTGACATGGATGAAGCTTGAAAATTGTTTTTATTTCCCCTTGGAAATGTAAAAATCGAGTTTCAAACACAGTTAAATACAATCTATTTTACACTTTATTCACACATCTTTGTTTTAAATTTTGGGAAACTGAAAATGAAATAACAATGTAACATTCATAGCTTTGATTTTTTCAGTGTGAATTTTAAGTACTTTGAGTTAAATTGAAAGGTACGACGATCATTTTCAAATATTATAAAACACAACTTTTTCCTTCTAAAAACATTAAACAAGTATTAAATGTCCATATAATATTTAAATCTTCAAATATAGAGACTCCTCCCATAGTTTTTTAATAACATAAACTATATGCAAAGGAAATACATTTTGTAATATTGTTTGACTGATTAAAGAATTGGAAAATTAATAAATCACTAAAAAATTTAAGAAATCATATTGCAAAAAGACAAACACAACATAAGGCAATGAACCAACTACACATTATAATCAAAACATAATAAATAATCTTAGTAAATAGCATAGTACAAAACATAGAACTTGAACAATTCAATTCATTGAAATACGTTTTTGTACAATGTTAATAGCTACATATTACGTAACCAGAAGATGAAATCATATGCCAACTATCTAATGAACCAAAAATCGCTTTGGAAATGCTAAAATTATTGAACTAGAAAGTAGAAAAATATGTTAAGGTTGGAAGTACGGATATGCAGAAGCACGAAGATATAGATGGCCTCCCACCCCTCGCCAATAATCATTGGGAATTCAGTATTACCAGTTACTGGTAATGGAGATATCTGCACTTTCTGTAGGACACCTCTTGACTTTGACAACTTGAAAATAACACTATCTCCATAATGCTAATAGTAGGTTGCTTGAAAATGCAAGAAAAGAGAATAGTAGACCATCTAACCATACCATGAAATCAGATCCAAATCATCTAACAAACCATAAAAGGTATTCGACAATAGCCAAATTCTCCAATAAGAAAGTATAAGATTGCTTGACAATGCAAGTGATGAGAACTAGAATATCATCAATAGTTTGCTTGATATTGAAAACAAAGGGAACGATAATACCATCAATAGATTTCTTGACAATGCAAGCAACGAGAACCATACCATCACTAGATTCCTCAATAATGTAAACAAAGAGAATCATCATTGTATACATATAATCATACTTTGATGGTTTGATTGTAAATGTTCCATGTATCTCAAAATTGGACAAAAATCAATAACAAATGATTTGTACGAACAATATTTCTCATAGGAAACTTTTCATAGATTAGGTAATACTTTCTCCAGTTCCATGCCTCTTAGAACACACTATATTGTATTCCCGTCCTTTGCATGTATGATATAGTTTAATCCATGGAAATAAACGAAGTGACAATTTTCATTGCAAATGGTGCAATAAACCATATAGTTTCATTCATAGTTCTAGCATTTGTAATTGGACTACTATATTTCGCACATACAATGTGAAATGGATTCGTATATGCACTAGTCAACATCAATTGTCCTTGAAAGTGTTGTAAAATTGATATAGAAAACTAAGACTTAAAACTTGGAAAACATAATTCTTATCTATATTATATATATATATATATTATATATATATATTTATTATATATATATATATATATATAATTACTTATATATATATCTAGATAAATAGCATACATATTGTAATGGATTTTACCATGTGATTCCACTCACCTAAGAAAGTAGTTTTCTTTTAGATTTTTTCAACTTTATTTTCTATTTTCAACGAACATATGAACATGAATTGTGAAGTTTGAAAAACTCTTTCTTGTTTTCTAACCACATTTTTTAGTAAGATGAACGAAAAAGCATTTTCTTGCAATTGCTTTTCAATTGAAAGATATACTGAAAGAAGTTTTTCCTGTACTTGAACCTGTCACATAAGAAGTATTTGATAAAAAATAAATGTAAACCATAATAGACAAATAAATAAAGCTTATTGTTGCCCTATCCTATTATGCGTTCCCATCTTTGATTTCTAGTACACATTGCATTCCTGTCTGTGTTGCTGAAATTTCCATGACACTTATTGTGCCAACTGCAAACATATCTTAAGAACATGACATATTTGCAATCGACATATTTGGAAAGAATCCGTACTTTGCGGAAACATGACAAAATGTTTTCTACAATGTTAAACATATTTAGACAAATAGTTTTCTCGTAGTCACCATTATCATATTTGTGCTTTGGAATTGTTTTAAAAATTCTAATAGAAACATCGACATTTGCAATAAGTTTTACCTTATGTTGTTCAATAAATTGTGTTGGCACACACAATGTTTTTGTCATTTTATTCTTCTTATTTGTCCAATCTGCATGGAGTATTGGTCTTGTCTTGTTTGCTTCATCCAAAAAAGTTCGATATGTAACTAATAAAACACCATGGAAAATGCTTCTTGTTATGTTGTTACTGATATCTTCGATCAATAATGGTATAAACTCGATCTCCTTTTTCCTATCCTTGAGCAGTGAATTGAAATTAATTCAAGAAAACAAAAAATAACTCTGATATACAGTTAACTAAAATTGGACAGAACTACCTTTTCGTTTTTGTTTCTTGTTTTCTATTCCTTTCTCTTTGCCTCCTACGATATCTACTTCTGTAATAGTGCTCATCACCACCTCTACTTCTTCGTCCATGTCTACTGTCACATCATTCGAATCTGATATTTTTTTCTTCTTCACAAATAATGCATTCAAATCACTACTTAAAAGGACATCGTAATTGATACTAAGTAAGAATTCACTCATGAAGATAGAACCAAATAGCGCAAAGTCATTTCCAACGTATATTCTAATATCATGCTCATAGTTACCATATAGAATCTAATTTCTATGCATATAGGTAAAATTATAAAAGGATTTTAGTTTCGAAAGGTTCTAATTTATAGTTCCTTGTTACATATATTAAACTAAAAATTTAACAAATTAACAAATGCACAAATGTTTTATAGAAATATTCAAAGTACCCTTTCCCTTGTAATTGTTGTCCTAGATCTGTATCTCTAAGTGTTACATGTTTCCTAAAAATTGAAAAAGACTAGTTTTTAGTTAGAGTACATAAAAAATGGATCAAAAATAACACAAAGTTGTATAATGTAATAATAATCAAATGACAATAAATGCAAAATGAATGCACCTCTTAGAAAAGTTATCATTGTCTTTAACTTTATCTATTCTACTTGTGCTCATTTTCCCTACTTTGATGATATGAATTAGATCAAATATATAGAAATAAGAGGAAACAAAGGTTCTAATTTCATAGATGAAAACAATTTAGATGTAATAGCTCCACAACAGTAACACATATTGTATAAAAGTTTTTAGCACTCTTATATTATTCACTTTTTGAACTCTGAACCTCATTGCTACAAGGATGTAATGTATATTGTATAAACACTCATAGTACTCGCATATAGAAGAAACCATGCACTGTTTACCTGACAAAATTGCTACACATTTTGCATCTTTGTTCAAAATGAGCTTACAGATAAAATCCCTCATTCCATGAAACTACAAGAACAACCACCGTACAACCTAAACAAGAAATCTATTTGAACCAGCTCCCCTAAAAAGTAATCAAACATGTGTTTGCAACATGTATGCTAAAAAACTGCATGATAAACACCTGACCAATGCTACTATGGACATCATAATTAAAATTAGTGGTTACAATTGTCACCATTATGTTTTAAATTTTCGACATACATATTAGATAGTAAGTAAAAATAAAGATGATATCTTATTCATGATATATTTTTTTTTGAACATTTTACCAATGCACTTATTGATAGAAACATTGTAATAAAAAACTTAGAAAAATAATGGAGAGTCAACACACTTTGACCTCCCTAGCAAGGGAGAAAATAATAATAATAATAAATAGAAGAATTAGTAATTAGAATCATCATATTAGGTTTCAAAATTTCATGATATGTTTTAGATACTAAGGAGTAATAATAATAATCATTAATAGTCAACGAACTTTGACCACGAGGCGAATGCTATAGTCCTTGACTAATAATAATAAATTGAATTACAAGTTTATGCCAACGATGGAAGCATAATTTTTCTTTCTCCGCATCACTACACCTCCCCGCTCCACAAATTGCAATGCATAATTCTCATTATTTGTTTTCCAATCTCACACTTTATTTTTCATTTTACTTAATGTAAGCAATTATTTGCATAGTTTGAATGCGCAAAATATTTTATTCTAAAAAAAAAAGAAAAAAAAAGGTATAAACCATATGAAAAATGTAAGGTTTTTGTTTCAATGTGAATGCATTTTATTTGATATTTGGGGAAAAATTGGTTTATGGGTGGTCCAATGTTTGGTTCTCAAAACTATGTTTAATGGATTTGAATATGTGGGTATAGAAGAAGCACAATGAAATCTTCTTCCGCACTTCAGCACTTTGCATAACTTTAAATGATGAAAAGATATAACATCTTTCGAACTTTATAGTAAGATGAGTACTTCATCCTTTGAAACTCTTGTCACTCCAGAGCTTTCCCCCTCAATTAATATATAATGTTCTATAGACAAAGGTATGCGGAAAGGTACGCAGACATATGAAACATTGTGGAACAATGTTTTTGTTTCCTGCTCCACATAATCGTTCTTCCATGCAAAAAAGAACCTTCACTTAATATTGCATAAAATTGTGAATAAAAGAACCACCATTCCACTCTTGACAATCAATAGCAAATGCAAAGTCTTCAAGAGGCTTGCAAAACTCTCATTCAGAAATAGGCTGCAGCCTCAACATCTCCTGAACATTCTCCGTGTGTAGTTCCTCCTTTGACAATATTTCCACTCCAAAACTTTCCCCTTCTCCTTTGAACCTGCTATTAGTATTATTCAATTATGTAGTGTTACATGTTTCCTAAAAACTGAAAAAAGTCTTGACACTCTAGAACTTGCCCCGTTTCCTTCGAATCTGGTATATCCAATCACTTTGCATAATCAAACAAAATAGGAAAATGATTAAATTTAAGAAACTGCATGTTCTCACATATTCTCATATAATCCCTATCTAAGTGTAGAGGTGCTTTACCATACTTCCTTCATTATGCATAAATTCAAGGCTCTATCCACCTGTTCACTTGCATAGCTAAATCTATAAAAATTTAAGGTGGAAAAAACATTTAAAATGAAATAAGAGTGAAACACACTAGAAGTAGTTGTGATAGTGTTAGATTCAATGTTAGTGCTCTTAAAGCTTCTTCCGCACCTCCATACTTAGCTTTGATATCATTGGATATAGCAGTAGAAATCTTGGGCATAACAATGCCACAACACTCACTAACAAAATGAACACTCACAAAATTATATTTTTTCATCCATGCCTCGACCCCACATACTAAATTATGTTTATGTGCGTTGGGGAGGAAGAAATATTGACTTGATATGGTCCTTACTCCTTAACGAAGTCCCTCACACCCAATTTCTCCGCACACCCTTTTTGCCACACTTCCCCCAAAACCTTTATCCTTCTTTCACATTTCACAAATTAGCCTTTTTGTCTATGTGTTAGCTCCGCATACTGAATTTTAGAGTGTGGAGGAAGAATTCCTAACTTGATATAGTACCTTCTCTTTAACAAAATGCCCCGCACAAAATTTCCCAACACACTCTTTCTCCCGCACTTCCTACACCCTCTTTCTCTGCACAACAAAATTGTATCAATTTCATATTAAATTAATATTTCAAAGATACTTCCACATATTTCTTTAGCACCCCTGCCCCCCACCTTGTAAGGCATTTGGAACCCCCATCAACTTTGGCATCGTCGGGCAGAGAAGTAGTAATCTTAGGCATAAAAGTATTAGAGCACTCACTGACAAAATCACCACTCACAAAATTAGCCATTTTTTTCCATGCCTTAACTCCACATACTAAATTAGCTTTATGAGCAATGCAGAGTGTTTGGTCAATTTAGTGTGTCCTAAATTGCTACATTAATTATCAATCCGGGATTCGTAAGTTGATGAAGTGTGACGCACTATATGTGCAAGATAACCTATTTCTTATTTTTGTCGTTTTTTATTTTTATTTTGTTTTGGGGGTTTTTTATCTTTGTTTGTCTCCTAATGTGAATGGAAACCCTATTCCTAAGTCTCTAGAAGGCAAGTATGGGTATAGATTTTAAGGCAATTCTGTCCCTTATAGTGATTTCTAGATCTCAACGCTCTAGAGGGTCTTAGAACATACTAATGATGAAATTAATACCAGAACAAAAATAAAGATGTGCTACTACTTAAGTCAAACAAGAAATGAACTATGTATCATGAAACCATTATCCCTGCTGCTGTCTAAAATAGAAAAATGAATTAAGCTACTGCACACAAACAATTCAAAAATTGCAATCTAGTAAAACTAAAATCAAATCACATCAATTCATAGTCTGACCCCTCGCCAAGCAGTCTAAGCTATGGCTTTCGGAGGTAATCATCAACAACTTGAGCAATCTGATATCTAATTGTAGAAAAGTAAAACTAAAATCAAATCACATCAATTCATAGTCTGACCCCTTGCCAGGTAGTCTAAGCTATGGATTTTGGAGGTAATCATCAACAACTTGAGCAATCTAATATCTAATTGCAGAAAAGTAAAACTAAAATCAAATCACATCAATTCATAGTCTGACCCCTCGTCAGGTAGTCTAAGCTATGGCTTTCGGAGGTAATCATCAACAACTTGAGCAATTTGATATCTAATTGCAGAAAAGTAAAACTAAAATCAAATCACATCAATTCATAGTCTGACCCTCGCCAGGTAGTCTAAGCTATGGCTTTCGGAGGTAATCATCAACAACTTGAGCAATCTGATATCTAAACTGTCTAATACAACAAATGAACTAAACTGAAATCAACAAAATAGAGCTGGAATAAAAAAACTAAGAAAAGCAAGTCAATAGAAAGACTGATTCCATGTCACTAGTTTTTGCAAAAGGAAATGTGTAAAAGTGCTCGGGCCTACTTCTATCCTGAAACATACGCACACATTGATCAACGTTAACAGTAATATACAAAGTTTGTAAAATCATGAACAGGAGTGAAGTGTTACTATCATAGCAAAAGAAATATACACAAGTGAATAACTGTGGGATATATGCAATGGAATTAAAGAAACACTACATAAAACTGTACAACAATAAAAGAACAAAATCTCAGTGTGCATGGGCCCTCTGCACAGCCTTGGCCAACAGGCTATCAATCAAGAATTATGCTCACGCAATCATGTAAGAACAAAGTCTTCTTTTATATCTCAAAACGACGTTATTACAGTGGGACTAGTGTCACGGCACAACAACTTAACAGTGAAATTACATAAGCAAAAAGACTAACTATATGCGTTTGGAAACATGTTATTTATAACAAGAAACTCACAACTATTTTCCTATGAAACTACGTTGACAGAGGACACATAAAAGACAACGTCCATGGATTTAGTATCATGGCTGCTGTGATTACGCAATCTATTGAAAACGGCTGTTGGATTCACATCGTGGTCAACCTACAGGTGTCCACATGCCTCCAGAGATCTAGAAATGGCCACGAAAATCTTCACGTGTTTTAAAACGAAGTCCTGTTTCCGTAGGACTCCCCTTTCTGACCACCATTGACCACGTCTTTTCCTGATGAATCTGGCTAGACCAATAGGACCTGATCCATGTCCAGGTCATTTACAACTTGCCCATGTGGCTTTCTTTGCCTGATGACACCTACAACCTAGAGTTTAACAAAAACGAATACGAAAAGTTGAACCAGCTGTGGAAAGTGGTTGCATTTCGTAGCTCATAAGAAAAAATCTAATTCAAATAGCAAACACAAGGACATAGTTAAAAAACCACTTTAAATGCTCTTTTATGATTAATATGCAATGATGTTGATAGCTTAGGAGGTCCAGGTGAATGGAAAGAGTCTAGGAAAATGTGTAGGAAAGATGCAAGTTTAGGGCTCAACGTACCCCCACTGTGAAGGTGTCGCATGTCCCCATGCAACCAAAACTTTGATCATTTTCCCTTTAGTTCATGTGCTTTGAGACCTTTTCCAGCACATCCAACCCTCTTCTCCTCTTTCTTGGTACTGCTAACATCCTGGGCTTCCTCATTAAGCATCTGAATTTGAGGTTGATAAGTGCTCTATTCAACCTCCTGCACTTTTTCTTCAATTTCCTGTTCTTCTTTTGCCACAGCCCAAGATGTAACATGGTGTTGTCATGAATGATCTTATCCAATCTGCTTTGTTCCTTTAATGTTTCATTCTCTCTCTTGATGTGTCTATTTAAGACCTCAAGTTTAAAAATTTCTTGTTTCAGTGATTGGATTTGAGTTTCTTGTGCTGTGTGAGGCTGGATAGATGAAGTGCTTGGACTTGTGGCTGTCTTCTCCAAGGATTCTATATAATCATACATCTCTTGCTGATCCAGGTCTATCTCAGGTGTAGTTTTCCTTGGGCTGACCCCAAAACCCTGTTGAGAAGGACTGTTCTCCAAATCTGGCCAAGAAGGACACATGCCAAATTCTAGCTGAGAAAAAGGAGTATGGTGTGGGCTATGGCTAGGAGGAATTGCTGGAGGCTTTTCCGGTGTTTCCCCTCGTAAATCAATAAAGTGAGGCCCTTTTGTTTGTATTGTCCTTAATATCCCTTTATGCCTGGAGCTTCTCCTTAAATGCTGTGGACTAGTGTCTTCCTCCTCCATACTCTGTTTCTCTTTTCTTTTCTTCTTGGTTGCAGCTGATTGTTCTTGAAGATAAGCTAGTCTTTCAGGCAGTGTTTGGTGGTCTTCTTTTTGGGAAGGATCTGGGGTTTGATATGCAGCCTCTATGTTTCTTTTCCCTTTTGGTTTTCTTTGCTTCTTATCCTCAGTTCTCTCCTTCCTTCTTTCAGGTAGCTTATATTTTTGATTAATTTCTTTGGCCATGTTGGTAGGAGTGTCTTGAATTCTTACGCTGGTTTTCTTCCTCCTACTCTTCCTTGCTGAACTGCTCTTTGGTGTTTCAGGGGGACCTTGAAAGAAATTTCTAACCAAAAATTGTTCCCAGGTGTCCTCCTTTTCTTTCAACTATTTTTCAATTAAAATTTTCACAAGCCCGTGATGATACAGGTGGGGTTCTACGTCCTCCAAATTATTTTGGACAGTTACAGACGTCTTTTTCAAACTATTCAGTAAAAATTAAGGCCGATTGAGGGTTTGGTTTTCTAAGAAATTCATTAGCAACTGGGTGTGATACATATACATTGACCCAAAATGTCCCTCACAGGTAATGAACTTTTGAATAATCAACAATAGACTGGCCCACTTCTCTTCTAAAGCATGGACAGGGATTCCTCATTTAAACATAGTTACATCCATACCTAGATTGCGTAGGATAACCCTCCAAGCCTTCTTGTCAAAGCTCTTGTTTTTGAACCAGCGTTCTCCCCCGTGTGGGAGTTCTGTAGTGGCTGCTATGGATGCCTCGGTGATTGTAAACTTGAGGTCTCCAACTTCCACCTCCAGGCCGTTAAAAGACCTCGCAAAAGTCTTTGTAATCTCCTTGTTGTAGTCCTTGAATTTTTGAGTAAAATGTAGCCACCGTGCCTTCTTCAGTATGTTTTTCACTTGCGGGTACCCCTCCAAAAACATGGGGCCTTCAAGGTTTCCTCATCTAAGTTACTCATTTTTGCTCTCTTTAAGTTGTACTGAAATCTTTCAAGTAAACCCTCCAAGTTTTCATCTTCTTTTTGCATCATTTTGAATACCTCATCCTTGTGATTGGTGGGCATACAATAGTCCAGGTATCTATCCAAAAATGTTTGTTTCATTTCATTCCAAGTCCTAATAGATTGGGTGACTAATCCCATGAACCATTTCAAAGCGGCTCCCTTTAATGTTGAAGGAAACAGTTTGAGTTTTTGAGAGTCTTCCATATAGTCATAGGTTCGGCACACGATTTCAAACTCAAACAGAAATGTTTCAGGATCCTCACTTCGCAATCCATAGAAGTTGGGGAGGACAGATGGTGAGATGGTTTTCATTGTTGTGTGAGTTTCGTCATCAACTATAGGGAATCCAAACGAGTTATCTCCTTCCCTATTTCTTCCATTATTACCTCCACCTCCACCATTGTTGCCTCCATTATTTCCTCCTCCTCTACCTCTACCCCCAAATCCATTTACCACTTCCTCTGTCATGATAGTTTCCTCAGTCTTCTGGTTCTTCTATCAAGGGTGGTCGAGAGAGAGTTTCTTCCTTCTCTTCTTCGGGTGATCCTACTTCTTTGATTATAATATGCTCTCTTGTAGAAGTGAAGAAAGGGTCTTCTCCTAGATGAGATTGGGTAGATAGTGTAGGAGAATCCTCTAATTCAGCTGCTGCTCCTTGAATTCCAGGAATCTTAAGGCTAGGAGTAGATGGTGGTGAATCTTGTCTATGCCTTTAAAGAAGCTGGAGTTGTGAAAATCGAACTCTTGGCTCTAGCTATAAACCTTCCCCTAGAATCTCTTGCTCTATGGATGTCATTTTTTATTTTTATTTTTTCCTCAAATTGGGCTAATAATTCTCTTTCTGATCTTCCAGATCACACCAGGTGCAAGAAGAGAGAATACTTAAGAAATTATTGAACCAATAACTCTCTTTTCTGATCCTCCAGATCACACTAGG
>APFE031598220.1:124721-166644 GCA_000404065.3 Pinus taeda
ATTTATTTTTATTTTTTATTTATTTATTTTTTTCATATGTAAGAGATTGGCTACCTAGTTACACTTCCCGGACAACGACGCCAAAATGTTTGGTCAATTTAGTGTGTCCTAAATTGCTACATTAATTATCAATCCGGGATTCGTAAGCTGATGAAGTGTGGCACACTATATGTGCAAGATAACCTATTTCCTACTTTTGTCATTTTTTATTTTTATTTTGTTTTGGGGGTTTTTATCTTTGTTTGTTTCCTAATGTGAATGGAAACCCTATTCCTAAGTCTCTAGAAGGCAAGTATGGATACAGATTTTAAGGCAATTCTGTCCATTATAGTGATTTCCAGATCTCAACGCTTCAGAGGGTCTTAGAACATACTAATGATGAAATTAATACTAGAACAAAAAATGAAAATGTGCTGCTACTTAAGTCAAACAAGAAATAAACTAGTGCTGCTACTTAAGTCAAACAAGAAATGAACTATGGATCATGAAACCATTATCCCTGCTGCTGTCTAAATAGGAAAATGAATTAAACTACTACACACAAACAAATCAAAAATTGCAATCTAGTAAAACTAAAATCAAATCACATCAATTCATAGTCTGACCCCTCGCCAGGTAGTCTAAGCTATGGCTTTCGGAGGTAAATCATCAACAACTTGAGCATCTGAATCTCTAATTGCAGAAAAGTAAAACTAAAATCAAATCACATCAATTCATAGTCTGACCCCTCGCCAGGTAGTCTAAGCTATGGCTTTCGGAGGTAATCATCAACAACTTGAGCAATCTGATTTCTAATTGCAGAAAAGTAAAACTAAAATCAAATCACATCAATTCATAGTCTGACCCCTCGCCAGGTAGTCTAAGCTATGGCTTTCGGAGGTAATCATCAACAACTTGAGCAATCTGATTTCTAATTGCAGAAAAGTAAAATTAAAATCAAATCACATCAATTCATAGTCTGATCCCTCGCCAGGTAGTCTAAGCTACGGCTTTCGAAGGTAATCATCAACAACTTGAGCAATCCGATTTCTAAACTGTTTAATAAAGCAAATGAACTAAACTGAAATCAACAAAACAGAACTGGAATAAAAAAACTAAGAAAAGTAAGTCAACAGAAAGACTGATTCCATGTCACTAGTTTTTGCAAAAGTAAATGTGTAAAAGTGCCCGGGCCTACTTCTATCCTGAAACAAACACACACATTGATCAGCGTTAACAGTAATATACAAAGTTTGTAAAATCATGAACAGGAGTGAAGTGTTACTATCATAGCAAAAGAAATATATACAAGTGAATAACTGTGGAATATATGCAATGGAATTAAAGAAACACTACATAAAACTGTACAGAAAATAAAAGAACAAAACCTCAATGTGCAGGGGCCCTCTGCATAGCCTTGGCCAATAGGCTATCAATCAAGAATTGTGCTCAAGCAATCATGTAAGAACAAAGTCTTCTTTTATATCTCAAAACAATGTTATTATAGTGGGACTAGTGTCACGGCACAACAACTTAACAGTGAAATTACATAAGCAAAAAGACTAACTGTATGCGTTTGGAAACACGTTATTTATAACAAGAAACTCACAACTGTTTTCCTATGAAACTACGTTGACAGAGGACACGTAAAAGACATCGTCCATGGATTTAGCATCATGGCTGCCGAGATTATGCAATCTATTGAAAACGGCTGTTGGATTCACATTGTGGTCAGCCTACAGGCGTCAGCGTGCCTCCAGAGATCTAGAAACGACCACGAAAATCTTCACGTGTTTGAAAATGGTGTCCTGTTGCCGTAGGACTCCCCTGTTTGACCACCGCTTGGCCACCGTTGACCACGTCTTTTCCCGATGAATCCGGCTAGACCAATAGGACCTGATCCATGTCCAGGTCGTTTCCAACTTGCCCATGTGGCTTACTTTGCTTGATGACACCTGCAACCTGGAGTTTAACAAAAACGGCTACAGAAAGTTGAACCAGCTGCCGAAAGTGGCTGCATTCCGCAACTCATAAGCAAAAATCTAATTCAAACAACAAACACAAGGACATAGTTAAAAAACCACTTTAAATGCTCTTTTATGATTAATATGCAATGATGTTGATAGCTTAGGAGGTCCAGGTGAATGGAAGGAGTCTAGGAAAATGTGTAGGAAAGATGCAAGTTCAGGGCTCAACAGCCTCTTTGCCCGCGCCATCTTCTTTCTGTACTCCTTCAGTTGATCTGCATCTTGGGTGCTGCTACCACTACATCAATATATGGCTTCAGGCCATACTCATCTAGAAGGAAGGACATCCTTGCCTTTTAGATGACATAGTTGGAAGCTTCATCCAAACTGTCTTGACTACGAAGCCCAGTAGTGGCCATCTCAGCAAATGTTAAAAATCTCCTCCTCTTCTCCTTAGCTGTTGTTCAACTATTCGCACTCCAGAAGCCCACAATGATTGCTGATCTGCAAGTAAAATCAAATTTCTTGAGACTAGAATTTCTATGAGGAAATTTTCCGCTCAGTGTGTGCTCTTCTTCCTTCCACTCGACGCTAGCTCTGCTGTAGCAAACTGCTGCAAAACTATTGCGTCTAGCCAGAGTTTTGCTCTGCGAAAATACTGGGTTTCTCCCTTTGCCTCTGGAATCACTCAATCTGGAGAGATCGAATTTTTCTGTCCCTCTCTCAGAAAAAACGAATCTCCTTTAGTAACTCGGCCTCTTGGCAAAGTGATTGCGCTGCCCCTGGGAGTTTCGATCTGCTGCCCACACTGAACAACATAATTCCTTCTCTCTTCGCCTCTGAGCTCTTCGGCTGATTGACTGCACTCTGATACCATGTGAAAATTCCGAAACCCATAATCCTATTGCAACAACTGGGAATTATTCTCCAGATAATCAAATTTAACAATTTATTTACTGTCTGCTACAACAAATACTAAATAAATCACACTGCAACCTACACAAATAAAACTACGAAAGAATAAATGCTAGCACACACATAAAATAACACAGTTATTTTTGGACAAACGTCCCCGGAATAACCCAACTTGGGAAAACCGGTGCAACAATTGGGAGTTTTAATATTAAGCAACAGTGAAATAATCTGAGTACAATTGAATGCCGAAACAGACATTCCTATAGAGAAATATTGGCAAGAAAAATTTAGTGAGGAAATCTCCTCACTGCACAGGCAAATTCGGGCTCTGACCTCAACTCAAATTGAGCCGTCCAAGCTAGCTCTGCGTCACCTCTAGTCCCTTCTGCTCTCAGTTCGAACCAACTTCTCCTCAAGCCGTCTGGTCCGATATTGTTTGGGAAAATGCCTCTCGTGGCCTCCGGAACCTTTGTCCAACTACTGGCACTAAAACTCGACTTTCCCCAGCAAATTCAAAATTGCCTCTAGAGGTTATTGCGTTGCTTTGCGTCGGCCTTATTACCCACCATTTTGTGGGTGATATCCCTAGGAGATTTTTTTTTCTCCATAATGGTCCTCAACTGGCAGCCAACAGCCTCTCGCAGCCACCAACTAGCACGATGTGCCATTTCTTCGCCACCTGAGCCAACCGTGTGGTCCCTCACCCATCTGTCATGATCGAATGTTTGAAGGTGGGCCTCCCAAACCTAAAGGTATGCCTTGTTATTTGGTAATTGAGTATTCTAGTTTATTGATCATTGGAACTTTGGGCGTGGATTAATGGGGGGATTCGGCGGAAAGAGTAGTCTAGGTCTGTGCTCTTGTCCCTTAGGTTAGTTTGGGATGTTAACCTTGCACCATAGTCCTGTGGGATCTCTTTCACTGACTTATTGGTTTTAGGGATGGTACTACAAGGGAAACCCTAATTTTGGTTGTGTGGTCCTGCTCCCCGATTCGCATATATTACTCCCCTTCCGCTCATTACACCCCCAATCATCCCTCCTCCCACCTGGGTCCACATTCCTCCAATGGGTCCACATAGGGTCAACCACCCCCTCCCCTAGCCCCACATCTTGGGTCGGGCCTAGAATGATGCCCGAAGGTTGATGCAGCTAAAAGAAAAAGAAAAAACATAACTGGCCACATTCAACCAGAAATTGTACCACAAAATGCGAAAGATGGTCGGGACAAAAGCATTTAGCATGTGGGTAAAAGCCATGACATGAGCTCTACCCCATTCCATGGCCATCACCGTGGTTCCTACATGGCCCTTGATGAGCCTTCTTTATCATTCAGGAACCCATGAATGTCCCAACTTCCGGTGTGTGATGAGCTGCCCCACCTTATAAAGGGTTAGCCACTGCTATACTTTACGCATTGTGCTTTCATTACCTAGAGCCCCGAGCAGTTAACCAAAGAAAAATCATAAAAAGACAAAAGGCATATGAAGAAGGGTGGAAAAATCAAGGTCGGGGTAACTCATGCACCACGATTGCTTCCTCCTACACATTATTTACCCAAGTGTGGGATTCCCTTTTATTAGCTACCCTTGTACCATAACATGTGATCCAGGTTGCCCCCTTTCATTTCCTACTCCATTCCAGATTATGCCACATACACCACCATTTGAAGGATGTATCACGAACATACCACCCCCTTTAGAGGTAGAAACCACCTAATAGGATGCCTGGTTAACCCTATTTGGAGTTGGGGGACATTAGCACATGCCAAAGCCCATTATGGAAGGGCATGCCATTATGAAGTGCTCACTTGTTATCCATGTTTTATAAACTCTTTTACTTGATTTCTATAATGAATTGGTGTGCTGGAAGGCACGGGGACGCATTGGACCTTATGCAGGATTGTAGGTGGTTTCCATTTGGGTTTGGTCTACCTATACGGGGTCCTGACCCTAGAGGGCTACATTGGCACATGTAGGATGTGTTTACATAGGCCTCCATAGCAACAAACAACACTCCATGGATCCCCACAACCATTCAGAGATTGCTCATGGTTCACTTATTGGACGAGGAAGATACACCTGATACATCATGCCTAGCTAGCCTTAGAGTTGCACCATACACTTGGCTAATGATCCAGGACTTGCACGATGATGTGACATCACCTACACCATCATCCTAGCCCTTGCAGGTGATCTACATGCATCTTCAATTTGTTTGGAGACCCATGAGGACCCCTGTGTGTCCCCAATTGTCATTTGGAGCACCACAGGTTATTACAAGGGGCCAACCCCTTGGTCCATTGCTTTTGGGAGTTCAACTACACATTATGGCACATATGGACTCCATTAGGCCTCCTCCAAGGCCCAACAAATGCACTATTCATTATTCGACCTCTTGAGAGGCTTATTTTTTTTTGTTTATGAGATAATTTGGTGGGCTTGTTACCAAAAGTTAGTTATTTTGCATATTATTTTATTGTAGGGGCTTATGTAGGCCTAATTATCTAAATCAAACTCATTAGAAGTTTACAAATACAAGCAATGTGAATTCATTTAGCATCATCACTTGGTTGGACTTGTATCTCTTTAGAGAACTTCACACTTTTTCTTGGAGTATGAATTGGAGCATGGAATGAATTTTGATGTTTGGATCATTTTCTCTTGTCTTGGAGCTTCTTGTTTGGCAAATTTTTGATGGTTGGATATACTCTAATACATGTAAGTGCAATTTTAATGCTATTCTTTGCCCTATCTTTGACACATAGATTGTTGCTGGGATTTCGCTATTCTAGGGCTAATTTGCTGCATCTATTATTGCGAAGTTGTGGGAATTTTGTTTCTAGATAGTGATGCTTCATGTATGGGCCATGTATGATGAGTGAATGTTCCTAGGGATATTTCAATGTTGAAATTTATCTTGATAAGCCATCTATTTTGCAAAATGAAGTATAAAGTCTTTGAAGTTGCTCTCCTTTGCCCTAGTGCTAAGTGAAGCTGCCTTTAAGGCTTCCTTGACCAAGAAAATGAAATTCGAATTCATAATCATTGTTGACTCCAATCTCCCCAAACGATTAGGCATTGGTCTACCATAGGTGATCACCCTAAAACTTATTTTTCTTCACCTTCTCCTCTTCTTTCTAGGACTAGCCCCATAGGTCACCTAGGGCATCGAATATCTCACAATCTAACCATCCAAATACTTTGATTTTTGGTCCACAACTGCGCTGGTGTGTCCTCAAGAAGCCCTCCAAATTTCATGAGATTCCGACAGTGGGATCTTCAGATATCGCAAGCCCTAGCTCAAAGACCAATTATGATCCTTGGTTTTCCTTAAGCTAGTTATCTCATAGGGATCATTGTGCCACCTTTCATTGATTTTTTTTCTTTGATCCCCTTCCTTCCTGATTAGGTCAAGCTCATCATTGGTTGCTAAACCCTCCCCGCTTGAGCTAACTTGGGTCCATTTGGTCCTGTTTCCTATCAAAGCTAACTTTTCAAGGATCACTTAGGAATCCAATTTCCATAAGGATTTTAAGGAATAGGAAGCTCCATTTCATAACATACTCCCTAAACCTAACTCGCAAATCCTCATCAACCTTTCCTAGAAAAACCCTACACCTTTCTTATAAAGCAAGCAAGCCCTAATTTTTAGTTTCTCCTTGGATATGGTGATTGGAATCACTTCTTATCCATTGCATTGATATATTATTTGTAAGTGAGTCCTCATACTGGGTCTCCTCCTATTGGTGAAAGTTCGTAAAAGGTAGGGAGCCTTAGCTGAGCTGACAGTGGGCTAAGTCTCCACCGTTGCCCCTTTAGGACCTCTGCTAGTTTGAGAAGTAACATTTTGGCGCCATTGTCGGGGACACGAAACATGTGTTTTGTTCCTTGTACGACACATTGACATATCATCATTGGTGACTCCATTGGAAGAACGAAGTCCTAGTTCTTTATTGAACTTTAAGGTCGATGCTTGTAGGGTGAAGCAAGCATTTTTCTAAGCATCTTTAAAATCACTCTGGTGACTCCTACAAAATTTACATGTATACCCAAAGTAGGGTGTCTTTCTTTGATGATTTTACCGCTTTGGACATCACTAGCGTCCCTGGGCACCCCAATCATGTCACAGGAAGGATGGTACGTGGGGTACCTGTGTTTGATGGTGACCCAAACTCCGCAATTAACCATGTGGAAAGATTTAATGCACATACTTCAGAGGAGAAAGTGGTCCATCGGGATGTCCTTATGTTGTTATTCTTTATTTCTCTATATGGTCATAACTCATAGTTGCAAAATCACAAGCCTAGGAGCATCTCATTTATTGAGGAGTTCATTGATGGCTTTCTTAGGCATTTTCAAGTATGCCCCGCATTGAGCATTTAAGAGCAAGGCTTCATTGAGCATCATCAAGACCTTGAGAATCTAAGTCATGAATGGGAAGAAGAGTTCTCCTTGGGTCCACATGATGAAATAATGATTTTGAGAACACGTGTTGGGAAGCATGAGTCCATGGCAAGTGAAGTTGAGACTAACCTTACCTTTCTCAAGGATATTGCTCTCGATGAATCTCCTTTTGAGAACCTAGAAGAAGGTGACCCCATTAGCCCCTTGGAAGATGACATTGAAGATTACTTCCTCATTGAAAAGGAGAAATGGGAAATTGTTGCTCCTAAATTTGACTGTGCTCCCATTTGTGACATCGACGAGGAAGATGAGGTTGAGAGTGGTCTCCCATTTCTCTCAGGCATTCTTTATGATGACATATCCATCGATGCCCTTGAGAAGAAGGGTCATTATTTTCCCTTACATGAAAATGATGATTTATTTATTTATTTTATTTTTATTTTATTATTATTATTATTTTTTTTTTTTTTTGGGCAAAGGCTAAACTAATTATATTAAGAAAATTGAAAAAATATGTACAAGAGGTTTTAACCTCTGAGAGTGATTAAACAACTCTCTGTCAAAGTTTTTCAACAAAAGATCTTTCCTGCTGAGATAGAGGAACATGATAGCAGCACTTAAGCTTATCAAAACAGTAATAGACGATTACATGAGGGCTATCATCAAAAAAACATTTCCAAGCTAAAGATTGATACATTACAGGCTTGGAATTTTGCCAAAAAACAGAGCATTTTCAAAATGAGACGAGCACAGGTGCCTGCTTGTCTAGGAAAGACGCTAGCCGGAGAACACATCGCCATGGTTGCTAAACACAGGTAGCCGATCCCGAACAGAACATTTTGTAGCGAAAACATAGCAAAAAACATATGCAAAATCCCCAGACCCGGAGTCTCAGACCTTACCCGCCTAGCAGTGAATGTCAGTTGAGTTTTTTGGAGCATTCCGCACGGTCCGCAGCTTCCCTTTTCGCCGCCTCCCGTTCCGCTGCTTCCCGTTCCGGATCAGGCTCCCAAGTCACCTCCATACCATCCGGGATGTCTTCAGGTCGATGAATTCCTGGCGGGAGCTTCAGGTACAGGATATTGCCAAAGGCTTCGTCCGGCTCCTTGCCCTTCCTGGAAACTTCCATTGCCTGGGGACCCTCTGATGATTGCTGAGCCATATTTGTAGTATCCTTAGCCATTATGCTGCCAATTTCTTTTAGAACCTCGTTCTGCTCTTCCGAATGAACACAGGTACTATCCTCTTCAAGCCTACTCTGAGAGGAGGGGATGTATGAGCTGTCTTCCTTTCCCCTCCTCTGAGAGGAATTATCCGAACTGGGCTCCTTTTCCTCTGATTCCTCCTTCCCGCTATCTTCCTCTTCATCTTCTTCAGTGAAGATGACTGTAATCAACGCTGAGATGATGGGCCTGTTGGTTCGACGTTTGTATTTAAACTTTGCCGATTGTACAGTGTTGCTAATGGCATTCCCAGAATCCTCAGACCCAAGTGAACTTGGCGAGGTGCAAGCAAGCGGGGAGACACGCCGCGGGCTTTGAAGTCCCCTGCCTCCAGATTGTCCCCTCTGTCCATAATTCCGCCCACGGCGGGGCGTGGCGCGTTGACGAAGAGCCATATTAGGCGTATGATGCTCCGTTGCCTCCAACTGCTTCCCCTTAACCGCTATCTCTTCCCTGTTCACCTCAGACGTGGGGAATTTAAAGATTCTCGTTGCAGGGAGAAGGTTTCCTCGATGCAGTGCCTGTAAGGAGCTGTACCGCTGTTTAACCCCGACTACGATCTTCCCAAAATGCCGAGAGTAGATCTTCGTCCCTGCACAGTGCCTGGCTTTGCGCATAGGCTTACTCTCTCCAGCACCTCCCTCCTTCCTCACCAGACCAACATTCTCTTGCACAGTTGGGCTGCAATTCCATGCCTGTACAAACAGGCATTCCTCCTCGAACATTCTGGTGTTCATTCTGCTATACCCTTCGATAATCCCTTGGGACAGCAACTGGCGTAAATGGCATTGAATGCCATTCAATTCGGCATTGATAAAATTCATTTCACAGCTCCAAGACGCCGGCTCGCTGTACTCTCCTCGTGGCCGGCACATGGCCTCTGTTTGTCATGCTGGCACCCGCATCCGGGTATGAAAATGATGATTTTGAGGAGGAAAACCCGTTGAATATAATACTTCACCCTCCCCTTTGCCTTATCCTTTTGTTCATCACTTCAAGTCTTCCACAAGTGATTCCTTCGCTCCTTTTCAAATGATCCTAGGTGACCATGAGCCCTTTCCCCCTTCTGAGTATGGTGTCAAGGAAGAACCCCTCATTGACTATACTTTATCTCTTTTGACACACCATCAAGATCATGATCAATTTATAATCCCCCTTTTTCCGTATAATCATCATGGCAACCTACTTGTGTTTTTCCATCTCATCAGTCTCCCTTGCCTACTAATCATAATCCTATAGAGGCCATAAAATATGACATAAATGATAAGGACCATATTGGAAATAATATGCCCGAAGTTGCCATCTATCAAAAGTTTATGAGCCTAATCATTGACATCTCTATATTTTGTCTAGAAGAGAGGATCTCATGGACTAATTACATCCTTTTCTTTCCTCTTCTCGCGTGATCATCAATGTGTGGGCATTCTATTTTCCTACCTCCCACCAACCTAATCATCCATGTGATTCTGTCCACATTCGCTTTGGCATTTGCTACATGCTTAATCATATAGGTTGACATATTTATATTGATTTGATGATATGTTGGTTGCATTGGCTTTAGATTACACTTAGTATTAGTTTTGTACCATATGCATGTTAGGGTAGGATGCATTGCATGCTGATTTTCGCATTAGAACTAATGACATATGATATTTATCATGGTAGATTAGCTGCATTTAGATTAAAATTTGCATATTTTTATTTTTTTTTGTTGGTTTTACGACCTAACACTAAGCATGGGTGATCATAAGACACCATAAAAACGTGTTGCCCCGTGGGTTTAGTCTATGGTATGTGCAGGTAATAGGTCTACAATAACCAAGAGATTGCTGGTGTTCTCATGACTTCCAGTTCGAGTAGCTTTGCCCACTTTTCCTAGAGATCATGTCCCAGTTGGAGCCAGATGTTACACACCATTTTGTGGGTGATATACCTAGGAGATATTTTTTCCTCCATAATGGTCCTCAACCGATAGCCAATAACCCCTTATAGCCACCAACTAGCTTGATGTGCCATTTCTTCGCCACCTGAGCCAACCGTGTGGTCTCTCACCCATCTGTCATGATCGTATGTTTGAAGGTGAGCCTCCCAAACCTAAAGGTATGCCTTGTTATTTGGTAATTGAGTATTCTAGTTTATTTATCATGGAAACTTTGTGCATGGATTAATGGGGGGCTTTGGCAGAAAGAGTGGTCTAGGTCTGTGCTCTTGTCCCCTAGGTCTCTTTTGGAATGTTAACCTTGCACCCTAGTCCCGTGGGATCTCTTTTACTGACATATTGTTTTTAGGGATGGTACTACATGGAAAACCTTAATTTTGGTTGTGTGGTCCCGCTCCCCGATTCACATATATTACTCCCCTTCCGCTCATTACACCTCCAATCATTTCTCCTTCCACCTGGGTCCACATAGGGTCAGCCACCCCCTCCCCTAGCCCCACATCTTGGGTCGGGCTTGGAATGATGCCCAGAGGTTGATGCAGCTAAAAGAAAAAGAAAAAGAAAAAGAATAATTGGCCACATTCAACAGGAAATTGTATCACAAAATGCAAAAGATGGCCAGGACAAAAGCATTTAGCAGGTGGGCAAAAGCCATGACATAAGCTCTACCCCATTCCATGGCCATCACCCTGGTTCCTACATGGCCCTTGATGAGCCTCCTTTATCATTCAGGAACCCATGATTGTCCCAACACTCGATGGGTGGGCAGTGATCTGCCCCACCGTATAAGGGGGTATCCACTGCTATACTTTACGCATCATGCTCCCATTACCTAGATCCTCGAGCAGTTAACCAAAGAAAATCATAAAAAGGCAAAAGGCATATGAAGAAGGGTTGGAAAAATCAAGGTTGGGGTAACTCACACACCACAATTTCTCCCTCCTACACATTATTTACCCAAGTGTGGGCTTCCCTTTTATTAGCTACCCTTGTACCATGGCATGTGATCTAGGTTGCCCCTTTTCATTCCCTACTCCATTCCATCATTATGCTACGTGCCACCACCATTTGAAGGATGTACCATGGACATACCATCCCCTTTAGAGGTAGAAACCACCTAATAGGATCCCTGGTTAACCCAATTTGGAGCTGGAAGACATTAGCATATGCCAAAGGCCACTATGGAAGGGCATGTCATTATGAAGTGCTCACTTGTTATCCATGGTTTATAAACTCTTTTACTTGATTTCTTTAATGACTTGGTGTGCTGGAAGGCACAGAGATGCATTGGATCTTATGCAGGATTGCAGGTGGTTTCCGTTTGGGTTTGGTCTCCCTATACGAGGTCCTAACCCTAGAGGGCTACATTGGCACATGTAGGGTGTGTATAGAGAGCCATGGGCCTCCACAACAACATGCAACTCTCCATGGATCCCCACAACCATTCAAAGATTACCCGTGGTTCACTTATTGGACGACGAAGATGCACTTGATCCATCATGCCCAATTGGCCCTAGAGTTGAACGATACACTTGTAAGATGATCCAGGATTTGCACGATGATGTGGCATCACCTACACCATCATCCTAGCCCTTGTAGACGATCTATAGGCATCTTCAATTTGTTTGGAGACCAATGTGGACACTTTTGTGCCCCCACATGTCATTTGGAGCACCACAGGTTATTACAGGGGGCCAACCTCTCGTCCACTGCTTTTGGGTGTTCAACTACATATTATGGCACATATGGACTCCATTAGGCCTCCTCCAAGGCCCAACGGCATGCACTATTCATTATTCAACATCTTGAGATGATTATTCTGTTTATTAGCTAATTTGGTTGGATTGTCACCAAAAGTTAGTTATTCTACACATTATTTTATTGTAGGGGCTAATGTAGGCCTAATTAGCTAAATCAAACTCATTAGAAGTGTATAAATACAAGTGATGTGAATTCATTTTAGCATCATCACTTGGTTGGACTTGTATATCTTTAGAGAACTTCACACTTTTTCTTGGAGGATGAATTGGAGCATGGAATGAATTTTGATGTTTTAATCATTTTCTCTTGTCTTGGAGCTTCTTGTTTCACAAATTTTTGATGGTTGGATGTACTTTAATACATCTAAGTGCAATTTTAATGCTATTCTTTGCTCTATTTTTGTCACATACATTGTTGCTGGTATTTCGCTATTATAGGGCTAATGTGTTGCATCTATTGTTGCGAAGTTGTGGAAATTTTGTTTTGAGATAGTGATGCTTCATGTATGGGCCATGTATGATGAGTGAATGTACCTAGGGATATTTCATGGTTGAAATTTATCTTGATAAGCCATATATTTTGCAAAACGAAGTATAAAGTCTTTGAAGTTGCTCTCCTTTGCCCTAGTGCTAAGTGAGGTTGCCTTTAAGGCCTCCTTGACCAAGAAAATCAAATCTGAATTCATAATCATTCTTGACTACAATCTCCCCAAAGGATTAGTCATTGATCTACAACAGATGATCACCCTAAAACTTATTTTTCTTCACCTCCTCCTCTTTTTTCTAGGTCTAGCCAATAGGTCACTTAGGGCATCAAATATCTCACAATTAGCCATCCAAATACTTCGTTTTTGGTCCACAATTGTGCTGGTGTGTCCTCAAGAAGCCCTCCAAATTTCATGAGATTCCGACGATGGGATCTTCAGATATCGCAAGCCCTAGCTCAAAGACCAATTCTTGCCCTTGGTTTTCCTTAAGTTAGTTACCTCATAGCGATCATTGTGCCACCTTTCTTTGAATTTGTTTTTCTTTGATCCACTTCTCTTCCTTGATTAGGTCAAGCTCATCATTGGTTACTAAGCCCTCCCCCCTTAACCTAACCTGGGGTCCATTTGATCCTGTGTGGTCTTGTTTCCTATCAGAGTTAACTTTTCAAGGATCACTTAGGAATCCAAATTCCATAAGGATTTTGAGAAATAGGAAGCTCCATTGCATGACATGCTCCCAAAACCTAACCCTCAAATCCTCTTCAACCTTTCCTAGAAAAACCCTACACCTTGCTTACAAATCAAGCAAGCCCTAATTTTTAGTTTCTCCTTGGAAATGGTGATTGGGATCACTTCTTATCCATTGCATTGATATATTATTTGTAAATGAGTCCTCTTACCTTGTCTCCTCCCATCGTTGAAAGTCCGTAGAGAGTAGGGAGCCTTAGCTGAGGTGGCAGTGGGCTAAGTCTCCATTGTTGCCCTTGTCCTAGCAGTTGCCCCTTAAGGACCCCTGCTAGTTTTAGCGATAAGAAGCCTCACTGTGGCTCTTCTGCCTCTTTGCAAATGCACTCACCGGATTTGGAATCCTTCCTCCGGCTTCACTGTGTCTGCCCCTCTCTCACTGCTTCGATCTCACTAGCTCTCTCTCTGACAACTAACTGCTGCTACTCTGGAAATCAATCTACTCATGAAATCGAAATTCTGAAGTGTCTTCTCCAAGTGCCGATCGACTTGTTATAATCCGTTGTTGGGACTCCAATGACAAAGATTAAATCTTAATTGATGGCTAGGTTTAACTTGAAGTCGATCCATGTGAGTTTCTAGATCATTCATGCCTTGACTTAATTAATTCTAATTAACTAACCATATTCCTTAAGTTTAGACTTAGGAATATTTAAAAACTGACTATTAATCTAATTAAGTCATTTCTAGGTGGAATTTCCATAAACAATTTCTAGGTTTTGGAGATCTCCTGTATTCTAGCCTCTCTACAAAATTTTGTGGCTAGAACACATCTGATGCTCTACAAAAATTAACATAGGGATGCCCCCTTGGTAGGGATCCCTTTTCCTTAGTCTACAGTGAGGGGCAAGGCCACCAAGGTGACAATGGGTGGCCTACCTAGTTGTTGCCTTTTGGCTTTCATGCTTCATGGTTAGACTTTCCCATGTAGTGAGAGTTTGAGTGGTAACATGTCCAAGTCTGCCATGGATATTTCTGATGAACAATAATACCATCAATTATCTGTATGAAATGTTCTGTATAGAAGACTGTCTTGGGGCTAAGATGTTGAGAAGGAGAGGCCCAAGTAACCTAGATAAACTGTCATTAGATGTCTTCCCTAATCATCCTTTTAATCTCCCCCCTTAGGGGAGAGGGTGAGGAGGGCATATAAAGAGTACTTGAAGGGGGGTATATAGTCAATGGGAGAAAAGTTAAAGTTTCTGTAGGTCTGGGGATTCTACATTTTACGAGAACTATATGAAGCTCACATGTTAAGGAAAAAATGTGTTTACTTCCTGGCAAGCATTAATGGGACATAGGCATTGAACACACGTGAAAACATGCTAATGCATGAGGTCTACTATAATTGAGTATCACAAGAACATGAAGATGTTTCTGCATAAGTGTACCATCAACGGTTATCAGATATTCCTTAAAATGGTCCTTAGATAATTTTGTAGTAAAGCTGAAGTGCCATCCAAATGTATATTCAGTATGTGGGACATTTTCACAGATGTTCCTTTCCCTTAGCTTATGTAAATCACGTCTTTGTTATTTATGACGATCCTATTCAAAACCATATTTTTGCAAAATTCTTTCTTTTCCTGATTCAGTTTGTCTAAGCAACTGTATATTTGCTTGATTACGTCAGTCCTAAGATATTTTATAGCTGTAAATATTCTGTTGTCTTAACTTGAGACTGAGTATTGTTTTTCCATGGTTGCTGTAATCTAAGATATGTGATTTTCGTGTTTCCAGTCATGCTGCACTATATGATATGTTTCCTTTGTTTTTTGGTCATCTTATCATATATAGCTTTTGTTTAAAGACCTTTTAATATTTGGATGATAACATCATGGTTATTTCCAATCTCAGTTTCAATTTCATACTTTTTTTATTGAAATGCTGTTACTGGTTTTAGTGGGAAGAATACAAATATTGTTTCTTAGTGTTCAATGCCTTATCTTCAAACAATATATCTGCAAGTTAGAAAAGCTAACCATGATCCTGGATTTAAACTATGTTGGATTATTTGTGAAGCAGGTTCTTGTGGATGCTGAATGTACCCATGATGGATCTATAAAACACGTCTGTAAATTCGAGCAGTGGGGTTGGGACACACTTGAGCGGCGTTTATTGGATGCTGAACGTATCGCGTCTATTACTTGTCTCCAGGTAAGTGACTAAGACTATAGTATAATTTCACCTCTCTTTTCAAAGTCTTCAGTGATGTGTGCCAAGCTATGATGATTAGTCAGACAGTCAGACTCAAAGTCATCTGAATACCGGTACAATGTCTTCATTTCTAGTTCTTTGTCAGCTTTCGGCCATCATTTTTTGGCAAAGGCATCTATGCAGATCAAAGCTGCCCAATCTTTGGATCCCACTGAGTATTCTGCTTTTATTTCTTCTTTAGTAGCTCTCAGAAAGATGTTATGAAGTTCATTGTATATACCCTTCCACTTTTTGCATTTCAAATTGTGAATATTTTTCTGTAAATATAAGATGTATTTAACAAAAAAAAAAAAAATCATTTCATAATGTAAATCTCTACTTCAATGATAACATACTACATTTATTGAAAGATTTTGCTTCTAGCATTGAACATTAGCAGCTTTTTTCGGCAGAAAAGAATGTACAGCGCTTTAACTATATTCCTGTTAATGACACTCCTCATACCTATTTAGCTTTTTTTACCTTGATCAATCGTTCATGGTATACATAGCCAGATGAAAATTTTCCGTGGAAATAGAAACGATTTTTGAGAATGGTTATGGATGGGGTCTGCTGGATTCTACTCATCAGTGTCTTCGTATGGTGAGGGTTGTGAGGGAGGTATCACTCTTAATATAGGAGCTGTTCATTCTACTTTACAGTGGAAAAAATCCATGGAGTCTTTCTCAGTGGCAAATTTTCTATTCAATTCTTCTCCTCTCATTTCCTCCATCACAACCCTGTGTCCCAAAGTACATTGTGAAGATTTTTTAACTTTAAGATCATGGAAAAATAATACGTTGCTGCTGTTTTAAAGTGATATTTTGTATTCCATTTCTCCGATTTGTGGTTAGAAAGCTGGACTCATCACTTTTATTTTCATTAGCAGTCTAGGTATGTTTATGTATATCTTGGCCTGGCATTTATCACGAATTACATTTGACAGCTTCCTTAAGCTGCAGCAGTAATGTAATCTAGCCATGGAATTTTGTTACTTTCCTGGCTGTATATGTAATAGTCCTCTCTGAAATATGATAGCTGACCAGGATTCTTGTTTCAATCCTTCGCTACTACTACCTTCATGCTCGAAGTCATTTTCTGTCATAATTATTTTAAAATGGTAGTTACCTTATATTGGGGAAGTATCCCTTTTGGGCATTGTCATACTATTCTCATATTGGTTCCTGATGTACATCAGTATCTAAAATGTTTTTGTTTGAGTTAGCCATCAATCTGTTGTCATACTCTTCATCAAACTTGCAGGAATGCATCGCCTAGATTCTATTGTAGAATAGAGGAGAAATTGCATTCATCCCATGATTATCATTATCCAATATACCTGAAATAAAGGCTTTGTATCTGCATCGTTTCTTATCTTTGCCACACTTTTGACATGTTGAAATGTCTTTTTTCATCATGAAAGAATTACACATCTACACCATTCCTTACTGCTGGCCCGTGTACCTGAATTGATGGTATGGCTGGACTCTAAATTGTTTGAACGAGTGTGATTTAATAGCTTTCATTTCATCATTCAAGGAGAATACATTATCCAAGGTGCAGTGGTTCACTGTTGTTTTCATTTCCTTAAATGCAGCTGCAGCTTTTGAATAATGGGTTCAGATTGTTGAAGACTGGTGGTACCCTTGTTTACAGCACTTGCAGGCAATATTGCATACTATTGTATTCTACTTTAAATGCATCAGATTGCAATTTTTTGCTTTCATGCAATCCCATATGCTAGTATTCAAATCGGTCGATAATTGTAGGTATTCTTTGGTTTCTTATCCATGCAGCTTGACAACTGCGCAAAATGAAGGTGTTGTAGAACGATTCCTTGCAGTAACTCCCAATGCTGGTAAGAAAGCTAAGCCTCAGATGACATTCACTGTTCTCATTCTTATAGATGTTTATGATAGCCATCATTTACTTGAGATTGCATTATAGAATATTTTTTATTCCATTTATGTGTGGGCAAAAATGCAAGACATGTAGTAAGATAAGATAATTATATTAATATCCAACTAATGACTACATAGTACAAACATAGGTCAATGGGACTTTTACCTCCCAAGCCTGCACTTTAAGTTATAAAACCCCGAAAACAAGTGCAAACCTATGATCCAGGAGGATCTCCCTCTTGGACAAATTTTGCAAAAGGTGCCATTGTTGGCACTTGATGAGCTCAAAACAGCTATGCACACCAATGAAAGCTCACAGAAACTTTGGGAAATGTGGACAAGTTTGAAGTGTAAATGATTAATACTTTATGGGTCTCAATTTGTACATGTATTTTTCGTTTAATTTAGAAAATTGAAATTGAATTAAGTGTGAGAATCCACCTCACAAACAATTTCCTAATCTCAGGTTGGAAGTTTAGATTTTCATGGGAATGTTTCCCTTAAAAATGTGGATGAGATCCTTGATATGTGGATCTGAGAGATTTTCTCCCTAAGAATCTCATAAGCTCCTCTTTTTATGGATCAAGAGAGTTATTCTCTCCTTGGGATGGGGATCTAAGGAGATATTTTCTCTTTTGTTTATGGATCTCAAAAAGTTGTAAATTCTCTTATGTACTCCTTGTTTAAAAGAAGTCTTTTAGGAGGAGGAAGGGAGAGGTTGCTAGAGAGAGCTTGTTGAAAGTTTATAGAGAATTTGTTTGAGAGAGTCTTGTTTAGAGGGCTTGTTGAAGAAGCTTTTGTTTTGAGAGCCTTAAGAGCTCAAGAGAGGATGTCTTTCTGAGAAATGTATGCATTGTATTGGCCTGAAAGCTCTTTGGTAGTAGAAGGCAATTTTGGGATTCAGTCCTTTTTGTAAACATTGTATACATTCAACCTCTTTTGAAGAAAGACAATAAAGCGGTTCGACTTTTGGAGGCGAATCCAGAGATGTAGCCCAGTGGAGGGGGTGAACTCCATTATCATCATTGTCTTGATGCTTCATGTTCATGCTTGACTAAGTTTTTTTCTATGCGAGTTTATGTTGATATTTGCATATTTATGTGACAAATATGTAGCATACTTTCTCAATCTCTTATAGTCAAGTTATAAAGACTTTATTGCAAGTCTTATGCTCTCTGGTTTTTAGATCACCCTAGGGGAACTTGGGAAGGTTACTCAATGTCTCCTTAATAACACTTTCTCTCACGTTAAGGCAGCTCTCCTCCAGCACAAGTGGGAGACTTTATGAAAGATTATGATATTCTTTGATATAAATTAGTGAACAAATAGATCAGTGTCAACCTTGTTGGGCAATGGAGTTAGGGTAAGATTCAAGAGGGTTCGATTGCAATTGAATGGAGGCATAACTAGGTCGTTAACCACATATATTGATTAACCAAGTAGCCTTCATCAATATGCACGATTGAAGAAAGGACCTTTCCAAAGGTACACTTTGTCAAGCCATTTAAATCATGTGTGATCATTAACAAATAAAGATAGCAGCAGGTCTCTGAGAGAGTAGAAATGAAAGCAGCAAAACAATATAATGATCAGTAATCAACAACAAGAGATAAGGAGGGTCTAAAGTCAACATTGACCCTTTTTTATGGAGCAAAATAGCACTTTCACAAAAGTTCTTTACTGCATATTTATAAAGGCTACTTCAGCAACAGAATTCAGCCATCAAAGATGAAAAGAACAGGATGAACCTCACATAGAGTAAACCCTTAACTTGCCTTGCTTCGGCTAGATATTCAACTAAGCCTTTGAATCTTCTTCACACTCCTTCCACACCTTTTTTACCTTCAGCATCTAGTATTTATAGCCTTCAACGACCAATAAGTTTGTTTCCTTGATTAGTCCCTCCTCTTTCCTGATCCCTCTTTAGATGAAACTTGGCGGCCTTTTATAATATAAACTAGGCTGCACTTTCCACAATACATATTTCAGCCCCAACACACCTTTTCTTTGTCATGAATGCCTTATTAATGACCTTTTCCCTTTTCGCTTTTGACGTGTGACTTGTAGTTTGTTTTGCTCATTGGGTCAGGGCTGACCATCAAGCAACTTAAAAGCCATATTTCAAAAAGCTCTTTTTACATAAAGTTGGGGCCCCCTTTAATTAGGGCTGACCTCATCAACATCAAACATAATGCTTTTAATTTGATACTTTGCTCCTTAAGCTCAAGTAGTGTTTTTAAACTTGAACTCTGACTCAGAATTAGTTGAGGTCAACTTGGAATTGGACCGATCTGATTTCAATGATTCAATTTACTAAAAAATAGATAAAATATTTAAATTTTAATGAAAAATTATATTTTAAATATTCCAACCATGATAAGATTATTGTGACTTTGAAAGAAAGCATTATGGATAAATGAGCAATGACAAACATAAATGATAAGCAATGTTCCGTCATCGCTTGTATTGGGATCCTCATCATTAGTATTACCCTTTGCCTCTTGTCTCGCCTTTGCCTCTATCTTGAGCATGTAGGGAGTCTACGCCACCCAATTTTGATGGAACTATGTAATTTAAACAAGTTATATAATCGTAGAAAATCTTAACATATGTAATCAATGATTTTGGTTTGAGTGAAGGGTACATTTTCGCTGTGGCCATGATAGAAGAGTTTGACAATCAATACCACCAACATCATGTTGAAATATGTAACTAGGTTCGGTCTTCATAATGACATATGTAATCATTATTTTATGTATTTAATGAAAAGAGAAAAATAAATTTATTGTTGTTATCCTCGAGGCATGGGTTTCATGCTCAAGGAAAATGTATTTTTAGGTCAAGCACCTATTGAGTACTTCTAGGTTTGTCATAAAGTCAATTGAGTCATTGTCATGTATTGAAGACCCATCTGGGCAGGTTACATATTGTAAAGACAATTTATTTGAGTCAAAATAGAGTCAAAAGACCCTACAAGACCTCGTCATGGTGCAAAGATCAAGTTGGCCTAAAGATAGCAATTCGTACCCCTCACAAGCCTATAAATAAGAAGGGACTCGACCTCATTTGGAGACTCACTCAAGCAATTTCGATATTTTCAAGATAGAAGTTGGAAAAGGATGAAATAGAAGGAGAAGAACTAGATTGAAGTTTTTGGGCCCCTCTCTCTCTCGTGTTAGGGTTTCTACATTTGCTGGGCAGAAGAGAAGAATTTGCTAGGCAGGTCGAAGTTGCAGAAGAATTTGTTGGGTAGGTCGAAGTTGCAGAAGAATTCGCTGGGTAGGTTGAAGTTGCAGAAGAATTTGCTGGGCAAGTCGAAATGTGAGAAGAATTCGCTGGGTAAGTCGAAATTGCAGAAGTTGCTGGAAGCCTGGATTGACTTGGTCTTGGAGGGTCTTGGTCAAGGGTCATAGGTTTTGGAATTCATCAATTGAAGTTCTATAAGAGGAGAAGAATTCTTGTGGGTTTTCTATGAGAATTCTGAAACCCGGAATCCTACTACAACAACAGATTTAGTTTCTTCTATTTGTTAAATGATTTGAACAAATTATTTACTGTGTTCTATGGTAACTATCGAAACTAATACACTTCAACCTTCACAAATAAATACTGCAGAAGAAAAATAACGATGGAAGAATAGATGCACACACACAAACCATTTTTGGGCTAAGTCCCTAGAAAAACCCAACTCAGGAAAACCGGTGTAGCCGCTGAGGGTTTTAATATTATGCAGTAGTAAATCTTAGTACAAAACTATGGATGCTCAAATCTAGCAATCCATACAAAGAAATCACTGACGCTAAGTCTAGTGAGAAAAATTTCACTCCCACTGGCAATCTGACACTAACCTTGGCTTAAGATGAGTTGCTCTTTGTTGCATCTGCGCAATCCCTGTGTTAGCCTACACAGTACTGCGTCCCACAACTCGGAACTGCTTCTCTCTCGCTATTTGATCAGCTGTTGTCTGGAAGATGGACCCTTCTGGCCTCTAGACTCTCTCTCCCACTTCTGGCACTGAATCACTGCTTCTCTCCAGCAAAATACGAAATCCCCTCTTAAGCACTGTGTTGCCTCTCTGTGGCACTCACTGCCTCTCTGCAATGCACTCACTGAAACAAGAAAAATCCTCCCCGACCTTACTATCCCTCCCCCTCTCTCACTGCTTCGAGCTCACTAGCTCTCTCTCCGGCAAGTCAGCACTGCTACTTTGGAGTTCGATTTGCCAGTGAAATCGCACTGCTGGTGGCTCATGTAAAGGATTGTTAGTGGCTTTCTTATTGTGCCCTAGTTTAGTGATTTACCATGGGTGAAATCTGAGATAAGTGGGAAGCCTTGAAACCCTAAGTCTAGCCATCTTTGGAGTAGCAGAGAGACTAGTAGTGGTAAGCTTGTTGAAGACCTTATGAGGAGTGTTCTTTGAAGTGGCAAAGCAGTGCTAGAAGGCATCCTATGTTCAGTCATCTTGGGGTAGCCAAGAGTGATTGATAGAGGTGTTTGAGCAATTGGAGATGCAAGTCTTCTGAGGGTGCAAAAGTTGTAGTGATCAATAGAAGAGGAGGCAAAGTACCTACCAGATGTGTTCAGGGTATGTCAACTGAAAGGATAGTGGAGCGCTACATCAACAAGTAAAGTGTACTTTGTTCAGGGAAAGATTAGTCATCATAGTTGTTGGTACCAAGGCCTAGTTGTGTCTTGTATCAGGGTTGATTGTAAGGGCCATGATCCTCGGTAAGGGAGCCCTAAGATTGTTATATTAAAGTTTGTAATATAACAAGCTGTGGGTTAAAATTTGTCTTGTGTACTAGTTGATTCATTGTTGTAAGTTATTTCGTGGTGGAAAGTGCTTGTGTTGTGACATTTGAGTGTGTTTCTGATCATGACCTTAGACTCAAACCTAATTCTTAAGTGTTGTGGAAAAATCAACATGGTATCAAAGCTACTTTGAAGGGCCAGTGAATCAGAGTGTGCACAACGTACGACTCAAGAGGGCATTGGTTCCATTGTTATTGAAGCACTAATAGTAGGGGCGAAGTTGGTTGTTGGTCTGTGGTATGAGGATAGGTTGGATGGGTTGTCCAACTATAGTCCTTGGAAGGCAGGAGATCAAGGAACTGACTGACCCTAACTGACCCTAATTGACCCTAAGGAGTTAGAAGTGTATGAGGAGTTGGATATGAAGGCAAAGTTGATCACCCTAGTGTTAATTTGGCAGCTCAGGGACAAATTCTCTCCATTGGACAACCTTCCTCATCAAGAAAGACCCCTCCTAGCCCTTTGGAAGAATTTAATTTGGTCAAGAAAATATTAATTTTTAAGGTGAAACCCACATGTGTGCAAAAGTACAAGTCAACTTGGGCAAGCTAAATTGACCCCCCTGAGCCACATAAATATAGCACATGTCACATCACTTTGGAGCATCATCATCACATTCATTTCTTCTCTTCTATGGTTTGCATAGCTCTGAAATTGCAAGTTCTTTTCACACGTGCAAAGGAGAGAGTTTTTCTGATTGGCTGAATTCATCTTCTTTTTTGGGACATTAACCAGCCTTTGATCAGTGTTGGCTTGGCTCATTTTGACTTGGTTTGACTAGATTTGGATCTGTTTTGGAAGGTCGAGGTCAAGGGCAGTTTGACCAAACTTTTTTGGGTTGTTTGACCAGTGTTGACTGCAGACCTACAAATAGGGTTTCCGTAGGTCAAAGGTTGACTTTGACTGAATTTGTGAGTGCAGAATTTTTACTAATTTTGCTGAAGTTTGACCAGCAAGGAATACTGCATATATTGGCAGGTTGACTGAACTTTTTGGAGTAGCTTTGACCGTTGAGTTTTGGACTGGTTAGGGCATCTTTGACTACTGTTTACTTTGACAAAAAATTGCAGACTTTGACTTTGGATCGTATTGACTTTTGGGCTCATCTCTCATTGGATATTGGTCAGTTGAATTGGATAGTCAAATTTGATGAGCATTAACTCATTGTCGATGAATTGGAACATTGTATCTCTCTGCTGAACATTTGATGACAATCTAATAGAAGAAGATTTTTGAAAGGGTTTTCCCTCTTGTGGAGTTTTTCCTTGGTCTTTGACCAAATCTTATGTCTCTGTCTTGGCTGTCTTCTATCGCATTTGACTTATTGTTCTATCTACAATTGCTTATTGTCATTGGAAGATTGATTTTATTAGAAAAGTGATTGCTAATTGAACAATAGTTGGATTAAGTGATTGTGCTAAGCATAGAACATAGGAAAATTAACATGGTATCAGAGCTAAGGTGAAAACAAGCCCAAGGAGACAAGAGACAAGAGAAATCACCTTTGAAGGAATTATTTGCAAGAAGCTACTTGGTCAAGATGTCTACCTCATACTTCAAGGATGCAAAGAAGCTGGGTGACTCATCAAATTTTGTTGCTTGGAAGATCAAGTTGGAAGTGACATTGGATGAAAATGATGTTTTGGAATATGTGGAAGGAAAAGTACTTGAGCCACCAGAAAATGCTCGCGTTGCTGCCAAGGTCAAGTATAAGAAAGGTGAGACCAAAGCCAAGAAAATACGTATTGAGTCTTTGAAAGATCATTTACTTACTTACATTGGAAAGTTGAAGAAGTCCAAGGATATATGACTTCAATAATTTGAATCACATTGTCTCCTTAAATATTAAATCAAGGATATCAAGATGAACAAAGGAGACACTGTATAATCATACTTCATGAGATTATCACAACTTAGGGATCAATTGCCGACTGTTGGAGAATCTATGTCTGATAGAGAACTAGTCCTTGTTGCACTTCAAGTTCTTCCTCCAATTTGGGAGACATTCATTACAACTATTAGCAACAATGATAAGTTTCTAACAATTGATGAGTTGGTTGGCAAATCTACTCGAGAAGAAACTAGGATGATTTCTAGGGGGAGAACTCAAAAGCACGAAGAAGGAGATCCCTTTGCATTTGCTACACGGGACAAGAAGAGGAAAGGAAGAGGAAGACCATCTAGTTCAAGAAAGCCTGCCCCTAATTCAAAGAACTCCAATAGAAGAGGAAGAAGGATTGAATGCTTCAATTGCCACAGACATGGTCACTATGCCCGAGATTATTCAGAAAAGAGGGATGCCCCAAGGTCCAACTACAAAAACTATCATGGCTTCAACAACAACATGTTTAAAGATAGAAGAAGAAGAGATGCTCCTAATGATCGTGAAGAAGGCCATTGTCCTCAAAAGATATCAAGGTACTCAAGGTATGGAATTAATGCAGTTGCTACTCGATCTGAATATATTTTTATTTATGCTCTTTCTAGTTCCTCTCCTTCAAATTCGTGTGATGGTTGGTAGATAGTGGGGCCTCTAGACATTTCTTTGGGTATCATGAAGTCCTCTCAAATATGGTTGAGAGGGAGACTAATCGAAAGATCATTCTTGGGGATGACTCTACTTATCCTATGACGGGTTTTGGTTTTGTCACATTTCATTTGGATTATGGGGAAACCGTACTTCTTCATGATGTTATGTATATACCGGGATTAAAGAGGAACCTTGTATCTATATTTGCCTTGGAAGACAAAGGGATGAGAGTTTCCTTCATAAAAGGAAAGGTCCTCACTTGGCGAATGGAATCTCACAGGAGGGATGCATTCACCTTGGGATCTAGAATTGGAGGACTCTATAGAGTCAATGGAAGACCGTTGTGAGCGATGGTACATGATAGCAATCATCAAAGTGAGCTATGACACCAAAGGTTTGCTCAAATACACTATGAAGCCCTGCCTAAAGTAAGAAAGAAGGTTTTTGGCATGCCTGAAGTTCAAATTAAACATGATGGGGTATGTCTAGGATCTTCCAGTGGAAAGAAGTCGAGGGGACTATTCCCTTCTAGCAAAAGCAAGACCAATGATTTTCTATGACTCATACATTCTGATTTATGTGGACCTATGCCGGTAAAATCTTTGGGTGGCTATCTATATTACATAATCTTTGTGGATGACTTCTCTCAGAAGACATGGATATTCTACTTGAATCCAAAGGATGAAACATTTGATATATTCCAGGATTTCAAGGCACTGATAGAGAATCAAACCGGGAAAAGAATCAAGGTCTTTAGGCTTAATAATGGTGGCGAATACACTTCTAATGAGGTCGTTGGCTTTTGCAAGAGGGTTGGAATGAAGGAGACCATTGTACCTTATAATCTTGAGCAGAATGGTGTGGCTGAAAGAAAGAATGGGACCATCATGGAAGTTGCTCGAGCCATGTTGCATGATCAAAAGTTGTCGAAGTTCCTTTGGGGAGAAGTCACTAATACAATAGTCTATGTTCAAAACAAGATTCCTCATCATGTCTTGGGGGATAAGACTCTCGAAGAAGTGTTCACATGTATCAAGCCCGAGTTGGTCATTTGAGAATCTTTGGCTGCCTCATGTATGTCCCAAAGGACAGAGGAACAAGCTAGTTGCCACTGGAAAGAAAGGTACGTTTGTTGGGTATTGTGATAATTCTAAAGCTTTTAGAATATGTGTCTAGTCAAAGGAATATTGAATTTAGCAAGGATGTGACTTTCAATGAAAATGTCGTTCTTGGAAAAGCAAGGGACATTCCTCCTGCTCCTCTTATTGAGAAGAAGGATGATGACACAGACCTACCATAATGTCCTTTTGTGCCCAAGTTGGAAAAAGATGTTGTTGATGATCCCATGGAACCTATGGACCCCCTGGATCCTCCTCCATGTGATCCCCTTGCCAGGAAGAGACCACTTTGGCTTCGTGATACTTTACAAGATGTTGAAAGACATGTCGCTTGCAGAGTAAGCTTCAGAGAAAGCAAGAAGCCATGCTGATACCAGGGATATGTTGTAGCTATGAGCACCATCATACAGGCTGTGCCTCCCACCTTTGAAGAAGCAGTGAAAAAGTAGGTTTGGAAAGATGTTATGGCCGAAGAATGTGAATCTATTATAAAGAATTATGTGGGGGAAGTTGTTCCGAGACCCAAAAAGAAGTTTGTTGTGACCTCTAAATGGTTGTACAAGATCAAACATGGAGCTGATGGGAGCATTGAGAAATATAAGGCGAGGTTTGTGGATAGAGGTTTCTCCAAGAAAGAGGGAGAAGATTATGATGACATATTTGCACCTATTGCCCGCTATACCACTAATAGATCTATTGTTGCCCTTGCTACTAGCCATGGATGGACATTTCAGCAGATGGATGTGAAGACTACATTTCTTCATGGCATACTACAGGAAGAAGTATATGTTGAGCAACCACAAGGCTTTGAAGTACATGACGTGAAAACTCATGTTTGCAGACTAAAGAAGGCACTTTATGGATTGAAGCAAGCCCCCAGAGCTTGGTATGCTCGTATTGATAGCTACCTGGTGAAGCTTGGATTCACAAGAAGCAATGTCGACCTGAACCTCTACTTCAAAGTGGTCCAAGTTATGCCCTTTATTTTGGTTTTATATGTTGATGATTTATTCTTCACAAGTAGTGAGCCTTTAATGCTCGAATGTAAGAGGGAGTTGACCTCTGAGTTCAAAATGAAAGACCTTGGATTGATGCATTATTTCTTGTGCTTAGAGGTGTGGCAAAGCCCTGGTGAAAATTTTCCTTTCTCAAGGAAAATATGTTGTGAAATTGTTAGAAAGATTTGGAATGGTAGAATGCAAGTCCATGGCCATAACGATGGTGATGAAATTCAAGAATTTATGTGGAGATGTTGCAGGACTCGATTGGGTGAATCCCTATGAGTATCGACAATTGATTGGGACATTGATGTTCCTTGTGAACACCCGTTCGTACATATGTTTTGCAGTTAACACTTCGAGTCAATTCATGACTGAGCCTCTTCATGCACATTGGGTTGTTGCCAAGCATGTTCTGAGATATTTGCATGGGACAATTAATCTTGGTTTGAGATATATTGTCAGAGATGTGAGACTTCATGGGTACACTGATGTTGACTGGGTCAAATTATTGACAAGAAGAGCACATCAGGTCGCTTCTTTAGTTTGGGTTCTACCATGATATCTTGGATGAGCAGGAAGTAAAAGTCCATATGCTAGCATGGCTAGCTATGCAGCAGTATGGTTGAGGAAGCTCTTTGGAGAGCTATTTGAGCAGATTCTGATTACAAAAGTGATATATTATGACAACAAGAGTGGGATTTGATTGGTAGAGAATCTTGTGTTTTATGACAAGTCCAAGCATATTGAGGTCAGGTATCACTATGTACGAGACATGGTGCCGAGAGGAGTTGTTAGACTCAATCATATTTCGACTTATGAGCAGATAGTAGACATTCTCACCAAGGTTTTGCCGAAATGGAAGTTCTTGGTCTTCAAAGAGAAGCTTGCACTGATGGATGTGACCCTCCTGGGTAAGGGGCCCACTTGATCAAGGACATTGAGCCATGCTCTTCCCCCTTGTCTGAGCTCACAGGGTGAGGAATTGAGCCTTGGAGCTCCTAGGGTTGAAGGGACTCTGGACAATAGGATAGGGTGTGATCCTTAACCTTGTGGTAAGTAGATCTCACCTATTGTCATTGTAGGGTGTGTGTGTGATCCTTGTCATTTATGACAAGTGGGTATCTCCCCCTACCATCAAGTTTGGGACTTGGCAGAGTATACTCTAGTTGGCATCCTACCCACAAGTTGGGCTTGTCGGGATTGTTCCTCCCCATCTGGCTAATGGGTTGTGGTGACTTGAGATATGGTGTGATCCTTACCATTTATGGTAGTAGTATCTTGCTCAAGTGATGGGATGCAGGTGTTCTACCACTTGACTCTTGAGGGTCCATGTGGGAAAGATCAATAGACAATAGGATAAATTGTGATCCTTACCTTTCATGGTATTATATCTCGCCTATTGTCCTTGGATATAGGGTGGTAGCTTGAGCTCCCCTATGATGATTATTCTTCTTTAGATTCGAGAGGGTTTAGTAGATGAGCAAAGATGAGTAGAGACAAAATATGACTTGGTTTAGTAATGACGATGACGAGATTTTTGAGATGAGATTCATGATGCAGTTGGAAATTTCTCCCTAGCTGAGAGGAGTGTTAATTTGGCAGCTTAGGGACAAATTCCCTCCATTCAACAACCTTCCTGATCAAGAAAGATCCCTCCTTAGCCCTTGGAAGAATTTAATTTGGTCAAGGAAAATTTTAATTTCTAAGGTGAAATCCACATGTGCGCAAAAGTACAAGTCAGCCTGGGGAAGTTGAATCGACACCCCCTAAGACACATAAATAGAGCACATTTCACATCACTTTGGAGCATCATCATCACATTCATTTCTTCTCTTCTATGGTTCATATAGCTCTAAAATTGCAGGTTCTTTTCACACATGCAAAGGAGAGAGAGTCTTTTCTGATTGACCGAATTCATCTTTTGTTTTGGGACTTTGACCAGCCTTTGGTCAACGTTGACTTGGTTTGACTAGATTTGGAACTTTTTTGGAAGGTCGAGGTCAAAGGAAGTTTGAACAAACTTTTTTGGGTTGTTTGACCAGTGTTGACCACAAACCTACAACGATGGTTTTCGTAGGTCAAAGGTTGACTTTGACCAAATTTGAGAGCGCAAATTTTTTATTGTTTTAACTGAAGTTTGACTAGCAAGGAAGGCCACATTTATTGGCAGGTTGACCGAACTTTTTGGACTAGATTTAACCATTGACTTTTGGATTGGTTAGGGCATCTTTGACTGTTGTCGACTTTGGCCTAAAATTGCAGATTTTGACTTTGGATCAGATTTGACTTTTGGCCTCATCTCTCATTAGATATTGGTTAGTTGAATTGGATAGTCAAAGTTGTTGACCTTTGAATCATTATTGATTAATTGGAACATTGTATCTCTTTGTTGAACATTTGATGACAATCTAATCGAAGAAAATTTTAAAAAGGGTTTTCCCACTTGTGGGGTTTTTCCTTGGTCTTTGACCAAATCTTGTGTTTCTCTTGTTCTTGTTCTTCTTGATTTTCTTCTATTGCATTTAAATTATTGTTCTATCTACAATTGCTTACTGTCATTGCAAGATTGAATTTATTAGAAAAGTGATTGCTAATTGAAGAAGAATTAGATTAAGTGGTTGTGCTAAGCATAGAACACTAGAAAATTAACACCTAGATGGTGGCAAAGATCACTTGATACCTCGTATGTTTGGGAAGAACACTACCCATGAGATGTGGAAATCTCTTCAGAATCTATTCCAGAATAAGAATGAGAACCAGCCATTGATATTGAGAGATAAGTTGAACACCAAGATGACGGATGGTGAAGAAGTGGCCCTGTATCTAATGAGACTTTATCAAGTTCGAGATGAGCTGCTACCATTAGTGAAACTATTTCAGATTTTGAGTTGGTGACGACTGCTTTGAAAGGGTTTACCAAGGAGTGGAAGCCCTTCATCAAAGGGATCGTCGCTCGAGAGATGTTGTCAAATTGGAACAGGTTGTGGGATGATTTCATTTAAGAGGAACTGCAAGACTAGGACCTTCACAAGAAAAAGAAGCCTTCTAATGATAATGTGGCTCTTGCAGGGAGGATGAGGGGCAAGGCAAAGGAGGATTTCAGTAAGCTAAATTGTTATAATTGTGGCGTATATGGTCATTATTTGAGCAAGTGTCCACGGAAGAAGGGAGACAATGAGAAGAAGGAGGTAGATGGTGCTGCTACAGCTTTTGAGTGGGATGACCTCTCAACTTTTGACTTGGATGACCTCTCAAGAAGGTTAAAGGGACGAGAATTTTGCTTTGGTTTCTCATTTCTCCAAGAGTATCGTCGATGAGACTGCATGGTACGTGGACAGTGGTGCATCAAAGCATATGATAGGTTCGCGTGATGTTTTTGGGACTCTAACTGAATGGTACTTGAAGTTGGACATGGTGGTTGGCAATGAGAGTCAGAAAGAGATAAGAGGATCAAGTGTTGTGCCATTTAGGATGGAGTTAGGTTGGTTGTTGCAAGTTTAAGATGTACTATGGGTACTGGAGCTCAAATACAATGTGTTGTTTGTCTCAATGATCAAGGAAAAGGGGTTTGAGATGATTTTCCAGGATGGGAAAGTGAAACCCAGGCCCAGAGACTCTAACTCTATTGGAGTTGTCATTGGTGTTAGAGAGCATGGTCTATACCGGCTGGCGGGCAAGCCTATAGATCATGAGTAGAAGTAGGAGGTTCCTGAGGGTCAGAGTGAGCCAAGTTCGAGTGGGAGTATGCAGGTCCAGAAGGAGAATCTACAACCCAAGAAGAGCACATGGTCAATTGGGAGTAAGGGGACTTCTATAGCTAGCAAGAAGGACCCATGGGATGGCATGAAGGCCTATTAGGAAAGGAAGAAGCAACAAGAAGCTTCTGGTGGCAAAGACACTACCGAGACAAGTGTGGTTCATTCTACAGGGTATGCTGCAATGGTGAACGCTAGAAGTTGGGCTAGTGTCGCCAATGATGATGATGACGAAATACTTCCAAGTGGTGGAAGTACCTCCCTCGCTAAGAGGGAGTGTTGATTTATGTAGGTTGGGTGGTACTCCCACACCCTAGGGTATAGGGTTTGGGAGATGTTTGACCCACATGAGCTTTGTGGGCAAGTGTACCCAAGCAGTAGGTTTTGCACCCAAAGTTGTGGGCGTGAAACCAAGTGGAGATTTTGATGGTTTGATCATTGAGAGCATGTGGGACACCTTTAAGGGGCTCAGGGGCACCAAAGGATTCAATGATCTGGCGTTGGTTGGATGAAAATAATTTTTGTTCTATGTTTGTATGGAGTTTAAATGAATTGTTTAGGTCGGCTTTCAGTCATGCGATGACCCATGGTGGCTAAAGGAAACCCACCAAGAACTCTCTATAAAAGGAAGGCAAGCGTGAGCTCATTCAATCACATCACAAGCGCACATCATCAAGAAGAAGATTGATCTGAGGTAACCGCAGACCATAGGAGCTCATCCAAAGTGAAGAAATGGGTTCGTTGATCTGGCTTTCTTGTGTCTTGGATAGGCTGTGTTGGAGATCTGTTGGTTTCCTTGAGCAGAATTTTGGGCATGCGAAGGAGCAGAACACTCTTGAGATTAGGCCGAGCTGTCACCTGTGCGTTGAGGAAGGGCCGAGCCCCTGTTGTGTTGCTGGGGGTGCTCTTGTAACCTATGTTAGGGCTGTGAATGGAGGCGTGTTACTTCAAGGATAAGCACAAGAGATCAAGGTCTGGTGGAGAGCTGCTACACTGGTTTTGTGCAGTCTGTGGATGCTGAATTAGGGCTGGCTTGAGGTATTGCAGGAGCCCTAACAGAGTGCCAAAAAACTTTACCAGTTCTTTCCACGGAGTCAAGTATTTCAGGGCTGTGAAGACATCTTGAAAAGCTAAGTTGATTGGTCTTCTTGTGGATGATTGCTAGGTGATGTAGAGTCTGCTTTTGGACAGTGTTTGGAACAACCTATGTTCAGTACATTGGAGTGATAAGGAATGCTAACTGGCTGAGTTTTGGATGCCCTAAGGAGAGTGACAAAGGGGCTGATTTGTCACTGTGTGTGGGCAGTCCTTTGGCGCCCTAAGATCAGACTTTTACAGTGAGGTAAAGCACTGTTAGTGGACTGGTTATTGTGCCCTTGTTCATTGATTTACTATGGGTGAAATCAGAGATAAGAGGGCAGCCTTGAAGCCCTAAGTCTGGCCATCTTTGAAGCAGCAGAGAGACTAGTAGTGGGCAGCTTGCTGAAGACCTTATGAGCAGTGTTCTTTGAAATGGCAAAGCAGCGCTAGAAGGCAACCTATGTTCAGTCATCTTGGAGTAGCCAAGAGTGATTGATAGAGGTGTTTGAGCAACTGGAGATGCAAGTCTTCTGAGGGTGCAGAAGTTGCAGTGGTCAGCAGAAGAGGAGGCGAAGTACCTGCCAGATGTGTTCAGTATATGTGGACTGAAAGGACTGTGGAGCACTACATCAGAAAGTAAGTCAAGTGTACTTTGTTCAGGGAAATATTGGTCATCATAGTTGTTGATACCAAGCACTAGTTGTGTCTACCAAAATGTATATGTGTTTACCAAGACTTGGGTCCTGAAAAATATTTAGAATTTCGAGATAAGCTTGGTGTAGTTAGGATATTGGTCATTAAGGGAGGGTGTTAAAGTAAATATCAGACTATAATAATGGTCAAGACATAGTCATTAATAAAGTCATATTGGATTTAGGCTATATTACACTTTTATGTTTTATTTCATTTTAGTGTGTTTCTTTGTCCATCCCACATTCATAGAACATATTGACTCTACCAGTATGTAACCATTTATAAGGTGTTCACTTCTCAATTAAGGAATGCAATATGGAAAACTCTCTTGAGTTATCTTGCTTTTCTTTATGCGTTTGATTTTTATTTATCATGTTACTCTAGAGATTGACTGCAGGAAAAGATTGTGGGGTGTGGAGCATGTCCAAGGAGAGTTAGCAAAAAATAGACAAACATTATGGATTAGACAAAAAAGAGCTAGTAGCCTTTCTTGTTTCTTAGACAAGAGACACCTTAGATGCTTGGTGTTTTGATTTGAAAGCATCATAACACATGACTAATAGATCTGATTGGTTTACTGAGTTTTGTTGAGGACAAGTCTAGATCAGATACAATTACTGGGTGATGGTGAAATAGATGGTGCTGAAGGAATAGGTAGTGTTTAGATCGATTTAGAAGGTAAGATATCCATGTTTAAGAATGTCCTTCATAGCCTAGGCTTGAAAACGTATCTTCTTTCTATTAGTGAAAGAACTAGTGAAAGTACACATTTGGATGTAATCATCAAAAAGGAGGGGATAATTGTTTTGTGGTGGAAAAGAAGACATGGAAAACACTTGCATTGACACAAGTGATTGAGCAAGTCACATGCTTTGATGACTAGTAATGGAAATAGCAACAACAGTTCATAATGGCACTTGAGGTATGGGCATGCCAATTTTCTGTATCTTTCCTTATGAATGAAGAGCAAAATGGTGTTTGGATTATGAGATGTACAAGTAAGAACTAATGATAAAAGTGAAGCATGTCTAGTAGGCAAGGAACACAAAGCGACTTTTGAAGGAAAAGCTTGGGGAACTAAGATAATATTGGAGTTGATGCATTGTGAGTCGTGACATTTGCAGGCCTATGGAAACATACATAATTTCAGGTGTGTGGGACTACTTACTTTTCTTAAATGACTTCTCTGGGAAGATGGTTTTTTCTTGAATAATAAATTTAATACATTTATTGAAGTTAGAGTATTTAAGGAAACGTTCAAAAAGGTGTATGGATGGAGTATAAAGGTTCTTCTGTTTAACAATGGATGGGAATTTTTGGTAATAAATTCGTTGGATTTCATAAGAAGGAAGGTGGTATCAAATGACAATTTTGTACACCATATACACCACAACAAAATGGGGTTGTGGTACATAGCAATCATTGAGATGGCAAGATGCATTTTGTAGTGTACTTGGCGGCATTGAACAAATGTTGGGGAGAGACAACACACATTGAGCATAAATAGAATGTCTAGCACTAAGTTGAAGAAATTTTGTGACACACTTTAGATAAGATAAGATAAGATAATTTCATTAATGTTCGACAAATGACCATAAATAGGTCAATGGGATTGAATGATTGAATCAGTACAGGTACAAAGTGGGAGTGCAAGCGCAACTCCATGCAACTCCTAGAAAATGCTAAAGGCAAATCTAGGATAAAATGAAGGAAAAAAGGATACAATAATATGACAAACTCATAAACATGTATATAACTAGATCATGTAGAAGGCTAAGTGAATAAGTCCAAGGCTAGAGGTCAATGATGTCAAGAATGCCTGAGTCTGATAGTCAACGGCAAGGTGGCAACAATGGCACTGACTCATTATCAAACTTCTCTAGGAAGATGGTTTATTTCTTGAAGAATAAATTTAATACATTTATTGAAGTTAGAGTATTTAAGGAAACGTTTAAAAATATGGATGGAGTATAAAGGTTCTTCGGTTTAACAATGGATGTGAATTTTTGGTAATAAATTTGTTGGATTTCATAAGAAGGAAGGTGGTATGTGCACCATATACACCACAACATAATGGGGTTGTGGTACATAGCAATTGTTGAGATGGCAAGATGCATCTTGTAGTGTACTTGGAGGCATTGAACAAATGTTGGGGAGAGACAACACACATTGAGCATAAATAGAATGTCTAGCACTAAGTTGAAGAAATTTTGTGACACACTTTGGATAAGATAAGATAAGATAATTTCATTAATGTCTGACGAATGACCATAAATAAGTCAATGGGATTGAATGATACAATCAGTACAAGTACAAAGTGCGAGTGCAAATGCAATAATATGACAGACTCATAAACATGTATATAACCGGATCATGTAGAAGGCTAAGTGAATAAGTCTAGGGCTAGAGGTCAATGATGTCAAGAATTCCTAAGTCTAATAGTTGACAGAAAGGGGGCAACAATGGCATTGACTTGCTATCAGAGTTCCCTAGATCCAACGAGGAGTCTGGTTACATGATCATGGGGGGGGGGATGTAGGAGCAAGGGATACTCCTAACATTCAACGCCAAAGGAAAGAAGCTCTGGATAAGTCTTTGACTACTCCACTGGGGTTGGGGAGGAACTCGTCAGGGGAGGGGGTGGCCTTGTTTGGGAACCATCTAGTACTAAACTCTCTAACGCTCTGGGCATCAGTGAACTAATGTGATGTTTAGCACCTCCACAATGGTCTCGAGGGTACCTGTTGGCCTCCCAAAAGGGGGGGCTGAGGGGAGACCCGAGGTCTCACTGCCCTACTATTTGAGAAGCAAAGAATACAATGAATACAATGAGAAGCATCACATCCCTCACAACTTCTCTATTGGGCATAGAGTTTGGCTTCACATTCAAAAAGACAAATTCAAAGTTCATATCAAAATCTCATGCCACTTTGATATAGCTGCGATGTCGCATACTAACATTGAGTAATGTGGCAACAATGCTTTTGAGCTTGACTTGCCACCTTTTGTCGGTGTGCATCCAATTTTCAATGTGGAGGTCCTTTGACCCTATAGTGCTTTGTCACTTGAGCAAGGTACAACACAACCAGATATTCTAGTTGATATTGATCCTGAATTCAACATGTTGTCTCCATCTAGCCAAATGATTGATCGAAAAACTTAACATGCATGAAACAAGGACGCAAAACTCTACAACATTGATAAAGAAAACTAGTTTCCTTCACGTGCCATGTACGTCACACTTGAGTAGTTATGTCATAAGTTTTTTGATTTGGTTGAGATTGCCGAGTTTTGATTTTCCTACATCACCATGCAAGTATGTCATTACAACAAACCCCCATTCCTCACCACATTCAATACAACCACAACCCATTCCTAATATTCAATGTGCCATTGATGCTTCATTAGCAAATCCTCCACATGACACCTCCAACAATTCATTATACATCCAAGTACATTTCTTCAACTATAGATTCTCTAGCCCACTCAACAAAATCTTATTTTAAAGACCCTTAGTGCACTCTCCATTCAAGGTGATTGAAATTGACCATGTCAGCACTAGCTTCAATGGTTGACTTACAAACAATCGATTGTTACTGGGATTCATAAGGAGTTTGTTACAACTTATGCCAACTTTGTCACTGCTTTATCAATGGCAACATTGTCTTGTATCTTGTATAAATATGTAAGCATATTGTATGTAGAGAAAGGTGGTAGATTACACAATTTTATTCTGGTTACTCAATGAGACCAATCTTTGTCTCAACTGTTCTCAGTGAGCGATATAAGTCCTACATCTCTTTGATTTGTGCCGTTCATTGTAGCTTATTCTTCTGTAGGAGAAATAGATGTATAGTTGAGCGGCAATCCAATCCTGGTGTGATTATTAGCTGTTTGGGTGATTGTCTCTTTGTTATTTCTTGTTTCTACTTCTCATATGTTAATGTTAGATAATCACCTTCAACCCACGAACTCTGACAGTATGCTTCCACATTCTCATAGCATATCACTTCTACTAACTGTGTTGGTGTTCACAATGTGAAAATTTCTAAATAGAAATCCAACTGCAGTGACTGATATTATTTCTTCTACTTATTATTTCAGAAATAAGTTTGTTGACCACTACGTGTTAACGACCCATAGCAGTACACCCCCTTTTGCACAAAAGGGATAGCGCCTGATCGACGTGTCCATGCCGTTCAGCTATCATCATCAGCGTGATTATCATGTTATGTTGTAAACCCTTTCTACATGTGTAAATTGTAAATAATCTTAGCAGATTCGTGTTGTGTATGTAATCACCTAGGTAAACCTACTTTTCTGGTGATGATTTACATTTTGGGAGGTTTTTTGTCTCACCGATCCATTCTCGGATGGTCGGTAGAGTTTTCCTTGAGCCTTACCCCAAAGCCGGAATGGATTTTGTCACTGAGATCTTAGGGGAGTCCTAGTGTTCTAGATCAAGTCTATGTAAAAGTGATTTGGGAATAATCCTAACTATTTGGTTAGGTTATTTTATTACAAATTGCTTGATCTGCTAGATTATATTTGTGTCGCAGAACTGGGTAGTCTATGAGGGTCTTTTGTAAATGGGTTTTTCCCCTTGAGATGTAAAAAATGTAAAAATCATGATGTAAAGTATCTTGAGGGTTAGAAAAATAATTTATCCCCTCATAGGTTAATTAATTAAATTTTCTGGCCAAAATTAATTAAAATCCTAAGCCATAAATTTGATTAATTCTAGGTCCTAAGTGAATTTAAATTTTCCGAAGGCAAAATTCGTGGATCCTTAAAAAAATTAAATTTCAAGAGGTCCAGGGACTAAGGTTAATCGATTACTTTGCTAATTTTATGCCTTTGGTACTTGGGGTTAAGTCAAAGTCAATTTTGAGGAAATTAATTCAAAAATTTAATTTTTGAATTAATTAAAATGCATTTAATTGAAAAATTCGAAATTTCCTCAATATTTAAAATTTCGACGGATGAGATTAAAAGAAATTTTGATCCTCATCAATGGTCGAGACTGCTTTGAAAATGATCACTTGAACTAGCCGTTGGAGGATTTATCTTTAAATAGGAGGTCATTTGTCAGTCAGTAGGATCCGATCTCTGGATCGTGTACTAAGCGAAAGTGTCCCATTTCCCTGTGCCACAGTTCATTCAGTTCCCTTTCACTATTATGACTGTTACTGATGAATGCCATTGGAGACTCGAGCTGCAATCTATACAGTCTGTTGTTTCAAGCTTCAATTTGTCTCTTCTTCTTCCAGCTTGGATGTTTGACGTATACATCGTATCCCTTGGATGTTTCCTTCCAATGAAGTGTTGAAATTTGGTACCGGAGGACAGGTGGTTCCCTTAGGCTTTGATCTTTGGCCTAGGGAAAAATGTCCAAAAGATTTCAATTTTTCTCCTAAAGTGACTTTATAATTTTTATAAAGTTAAAATCTAATTTAAAAGTGACTTTAAGTGATAAAGTTACTAAGTATAATTTTAAATTGACTTTTATAAAGTCAATGAAAAATTAGAAAGGAAAAGTGACTTTGGAAATAAATGACTAAGTGGGTTTTTATTAAAGTGGGTGAATTAAAAAATAGAAAGTGAGATTTAAATGTGCATTTAATCTCAGCCATTGATCTAAATCTATTTCAGCCATTGGATTTAGGGATCACCCAAAAGTCATTTAGGGTTGGGTTAAAGGAGGAAAAGGAGGAAAAGATCATTCATTCTTTCATGAGCAGATTGGGAGAAGGAGAGCAAGAGAGCAAGGGAGATTTCTAGACAGGAAGGAGAAAGAGGCAGCAGTGTGGCACACATACCAGGCAGCTCTTCAGCAAATCAGAACAGCAGAAAGAACAAGCATACAGCTGAAAGAACCAGCAATAAAAGGCAGATTTTTGCTGAGCAAACAACAAAAGGCAGATTTGTTTTTGCACAGAAATCAAGGCAGCTGATTTTCTGCACAAAAATCGAGGTCCGCACCGTCTGTCTGTATCGTCCGTACAACCTGTCCGTACCGTCCGTACAGCCATCCGTACGGTCGTCCGTACAGTCCGTACAGTTGACGTGCAACATTGTGTTGCTGTTTGGAAATTTCCAGTGGGCTGTGAGGCTCAGAAATCGAGATAAGTTGGAAATTTGTTTGCTGATTTTCGCTGAAATTTCTCACTCTAAAAAGGCATTTTCCAGAAATAAAGAAGAGCTCTCAAACTGGTTTTCCCCAAGAGTTGTAGCGGGTTTTTCTAGGGTCACGTTGACCAAAAATATCAGTGTATTAATGTGTTTTAATGGCTGTTTATTACTGTTGATTTTTATTTCTGCAATTTCCAGCATTCTGTAAATTTTCCAGAATTTGTGTTTTCAGCAAATTTATTTTTTCCAGCTTGTTGAATGTATGTTTATGGGAAAGGGCATTTAACTACATGGGAGAAATAAGGAGAAATTGAAAACCGGGGTGGGAAAACAAATTTTTTTACATGGTATCATAGCTTGAGTGCTGAAGGGCAGTTTGGGATAGCAAAAGAGAAAATTTACAGCTGCTGTTTTTTCACTCAGAAAATTCCAGCAAGCTGATTTTTCATAAACAAGAAGTTTTATCTTTACTACAACAGTGCTATTTTTTAGTTTTAGGATAGCAGGATGTCATTGGGATTGAGGGTGGAGGATAGGTTGGATGGGCATACAAATTACAGCGTTTGGAAGGAGAGAATGCAGAGTATCTTTGAGGAGGCAGAACTCTGGGATATCATGGTGCATACCACACAGACCCCTGTTGTTGTGCCTACTGATGTTACTCAGTTGGCTGCTTATAATAAAAAGAACAACAAGGGTAAGAGGCTGATTCTAGACGGAATCAAAGACCATTGCATTCCTCATGTGAGAGGAAAGAACAATGCCCATGAGATGTGGACAGCATTGTCCAATCTCTACCAGAGTACCAATGAGAACCGGAAAATGGTTCTGAAGGAGAAACTGAAAAACATTAAGATGGGCAATGATAGTGCAGCTGGATATCTCACTAAGATTACTAATGTGAGAGATGAGTTGGCAGCGATTGGAGAGGCCATTCCACCCACTGAGTTGGTGCGGATTGCGGTAAATGGCCTCCCCCGTTCATGGATGAACTTTGCTGATGGGGTTTGTGCTCGTGAGACCCTTCCCACATGGGAGAGGTTTTGGGATGATTGCATTCAGACAGAGATCAGGAAAGGTCAGCTTGGGGCAGCCAAGCTAGTTGAGCAGGATGAGGATATAGCACTGGTGGCAGGAGGCAAGAAAGGAAAAGGGAAGAAGCAGGCTTCCACAAGCAGTGGTGGGGGCAAAGGCAAAGGTAAAGGTAAACAGGGGAACACACAGAAGGGCTATTCCAAGGTGAAGTGTTGGAATTGTCAAAAGATGGGACACTATGCAGTTGTGTGTCCAGAGAAGAAGAAGAAGAAGGGGAAGGACCAGAGTTTGGCAGCTTCAGCAGAGATTGAGGACTTTGCAGGTCGCTTTGACAGGGAGTTTGCGTTCACTATGTGTGACTCCTCTAGTGCAGGATCACCTGCCATACAGGTTCAGAGGGAGCATGCTTTTCCCTCGATTAGCGGAGCATCTACAGGTATCTGGTATGTAGACAGTGGGGCTTCACGTCATATGACAGGAGTCCGTGAGTACTTCTCAGAGCTTTCAGAGAGTGGCACTGATGTAGAGGTAGTACTCGGTGATGACAGAGTTGTTAGAGCAGTCGGGGTGGGGACACTGACATTTCAGAGGGAGTCCAAACCTCCCTTGAAAGTGACAGAGGTTCTTTATGTGCCAGGGATGAGGAAGAACCTCATATTTGTCTCAGCTTTGGAGGACAGAGGATATGAGGTACTGTTCAGGGGAGGACAGGTGTTGATGTATCCCAGGGGCGCTTCAGCTGAGTCAGCTAGAGTGATAGGTGTACGCCATGCAAAGGTGTACAAGTTTGCATTCCAGCCCCTTTTGGTATTGAGTAGCAGTACCGACAGTAGAGCTAGCAGTTTTGAGCAGTGTGAGATTTGGCACCGCAGGATGGGACATATGTATCATGGAGCCTTGAGGACCTTGCGGGAGATCACTACAGGTATGCCAGATCAGTACTGATCACTTTGATGCTTGCAGAGGATGTGCTATGGGCAAGTTTGCCAAATCCCCTTTTCCCAGCAGTGACAACAGAGCGACTGGGATACTTGATTTGATTCATTCTGATGTGAGCGGTTGGATGTCTCATGTTTCCTTGAGTGGATATGAGTATTATGTTTTATTCTTTGATGATCACTCCACGAGGACCTGGATTTATTTCTTGAAGACCAAGAGTGAGGTCTTCAAGCGGTTTCAGGAGTTCAGAGCTCTTGTGGAGACACAGACAGGTCGGAAGATCAAGTCCCTGAGGTCGGACAATGGAGGAGAGTACACCTTTGGAGAGTTTGTTGACTATTGTGCGGAGGCAGGCATCAGGAGGGAGTTCACTGTTCCTTACAACCCCCAGCAGAACGGGGTTGCGGAGAGGAAGAACGGATCCATCATAGGGGCTGCCAAAGCCATGTTACATGATCAGGGGTTGCCATTGTTGTGGGCAGAGGCCTGCAACACAGTTGTTTATTTGCAGAACAGGAGTCTGCATCGTGCCTTGGGGCACATGACTCCAGAGGAGGTTTTTTCTAGGAAAAAACCTGATATTGGTCATCTTCGTATCTTTGGGTGCATTACATACTCCTACATACCCAAGGAGAAGAGGACCAAACTAGAGCCCACCGCAGAGAAGGGTATCTTTGTGGGCTACAGTGAGACCTCAAAGGCCTTTCAGATTTACATTCCTGCACAGAGGAAATTTGTTGTCAGGCGGGATGTGAAGTTCGAGGAGGACAAGGCCTTTAGGAGGTCAGGGAGTTAGAGTATCTGGATCAGCCAGATCCTCAGCAGCAGTTGAGTCAGTCGCAGGGATCCAGTGGGTAGGGATCAGGAGGATCCGGAGGTACATCTATGACGATGCCAGGTCCGTTAGTGAGCAGTGGCTCGACGAGCCACAGGGCTGGTGCTCTGGGAAGCATGCAGAGCAGTTCACAGAGCAGTTCACTAGGGAGTCCACTGATGGATAGTTCACACGGTACCTCAGCGTCTACAGGTTCAGGTGCAAGCAGGAGGACAGCATACAGGTAGTCAGGAGTTCAGGCTCCTGATGGTGATGATGAGGAGGAGTTTCATTCTCCAATTGGAGAAGTATGCTTAGGGAAGAGGAAGCCCAAGTGGCTTCAGGACACCTTGAGAGATGCCACAGCTGTTGTTGAGCCTAAGAGGTCGGTCAGAGAGAGTAGACCACCTGAGAGGTTTTGTAGCTATATGGCAATGGCTACCAGCATCCTTGACTCTGAGCCTTCTAGCTATGAGGAGGCAGCTAGCCAACAGGTT